>QLTV01003764.1:1406018-1418733 GCA_003457575.1 Thermophis baileyi | reverse complement strand
CTGCCTCCCAGCAAGGTGCCTCCTTGCAGTTCTAGTTTCACGTTCATTTTAGCACTGGGCCTGCCTGCAGCCTCTCAGCTGATGGTCGGGAGGCCTATAATCAGTTGCTTCTGCTAATGAGGCTCTGCACTGTTTGCTGCAAGGAGGTAAATTGCTGGGAGGTAGAGGCCAAAGGGTGGGGGTGGCTGGGTGGGGCTACATTCGGTGTATAAGACGCACCCAAGTTTTCACCCTCTTTTTGGGAGTAAAAAGGTGCGTCTTATACTCCGAAAAATACAGTAAGTCTTATAACACACACACACACCCCAAAATACTAAGGATGCCTTTTAAACATTGCAAAATCCACTGGATTCAAAGGGGGAAATAAAACATATTGACATTTTGTTTGAGAACGTATTATAAATATGTATTATTTTAAGATATAACATTCCCCCACTCCTTCATTTAAAAAACCCTTACACTATAATTGTAACAATTACAAGTTACAGTTACACTATATATTTTAGTGTACAGTATAAGCTTTACACTGTAAATTTAAGGATGCTTCCAGAGAGTGAGATCACTGAGAACAGACAACAAATAGAGATTAACAGAGATGGAAGAATAAGGAAGATGCAGCCAAAGCACTGTTTTTCCATAAGATGACAGAGAGAGGTCAGCCCAGCAAGACAGACTAGGCTCAAAAGTTAATACCACAAAGGTCAGGACTACTTTTATTGTAACAACTATAGTAACAGAATCTTGCAAGTATGAATTCCCTCACTTTATATTTGTGCAAATTAGGAAGGGGCTTGTTTGAGATGTTTTTTTGGCCCAGGATCAAGACCCTTTTATATGGCCATTGCCTTGGTAGGAGCTCTTCCTCTTGTCCTTCAAGGTCATTCCCACTGCCCTCTACAAAACATTACCAACATTATTCAAACCCACCAACTATTCATTCCTTTTGATTCATATGGGGACAAATGGTATGGCCAAAAGAGATCCTGAAAGAATCTTTGGGGATTACAAACCCTTCAGTTAGAAGATAAAGAAACTGGGAGTATAAATATTATTTTTGTCAGGATATCCAATTGAGGATCATGGCCAAAGAAGAGAACAAGATTCTGGAAGGTAATAACTAGCTACAGAGATGGTGTTTGGATTCTACAACAATGGTGTATGTTACTTTCATGAAGGACTCAGGGGAAGAGATGAACATAGGAAGGTATGGGAAGGATAACTTTGAAGGGTACCTTGCCAGTCCCTTCTGGACATCATGAATTAAAACAAAAATGTTGAGTGTAGCAAAAACCAAGAATCAAATATGTAACCAAGTTTTGGAGCCAAGAAAACAAAACACAGAGGGAGAAGCAGGGCTAGAATGGGGTCTGAAGAATTTTGTAGGAATCAGGAATTTGGTAAGGCAGAGAAAAGTCCAAGTGGACTTATATTAATTATAACTTAGATTATTAGACAATCTGCCCTTTTTAGTATAATATTTACCATTAGGAATTTCGCAGTCTAAGGCAACAGCAGTCTCATATGTCCAACATCGAGCAACATTGCGTATGGTATATCCACCTCCTCCAAGCATCAAAAGAGGCAAGTTGAAAGTCTTTACAACTTCCACACATTTGGCATGACCTGCCAGAAGTCATGGGCATTTAAAAAGAAAACATGCAGTTATAAAAGGCACACATATTTAATATGAAGATTACCAAATAAGGATTTTCTACATTGAGAACTCATAACTAAACAAAGCATATCTGAAATGATAGAAGAATAAAGTGGGGTGAAGCATATAGTACTTCAGTTTTAAAATACAGATAATTTATTTGTTTTAAGGAAAATAATCTAAAATTAAGATGATCAATACTATTATGATTACCTAAAATGTTTTAAGGTGTTTTGCATTAATGCACTGAGCTACCTGTATGTAAATTGTTTTCCAGGTTTTAAAAAAGGCACAGAATTGCCCACAATTAAGTGTAACTAATGAATGATTCTCCAAGGACTATGTTCCATTAATGGAAAAACTTGTTAAGCATCAGCAACTTTACATTATCATAATGCTATATTTAAGGAAAGGCTGATAGACAATCCATAAATCATCAGGTAATTGTTTGAGATATTTCCTTTCTTTAAAAAACAAAAAACAAAAAACAGAATGACCACAGATGGCAAAAAAGCAGTGGGAGCAGGTGCAACTTCATCTTTCTGTTGGCTTCCTAACAGACTTTCCTCGTTGGAAGCTGGCAGGGAGTGTCAGAAATGTGACTACAAGCAGTGCAGTAACATAGCAATAGTAAAGTGCCCACAACTTTGCCAGATTTCAATCTCTTGAGGATTTTGGACACATTCTGGAAGTTAGCCCATTCAAGGTGTTGATTCAAAATCTGTTGCCCTATCACACAGAGTTTTACCCAATTAAAGTTTATAAACAATCACATAGACACAAGAGTCTTAGTAGTATACTAGACAGCCTGTGCCCTGTTGGGGTCATTATTTCAGAGACATTTCCTTAACTAAACAGAGAAACAGAATGACCGTGGGTGGGCAAAACAGCAGTGGGCGTGGGAATGACTTCCGTCCAGGTTCCCTATTGAGTTTCCTTGTGGGAAGCTCCCTCCCTCCCCTTTCCAGAATTCCGGACAGCTTATTTTGCTTGTGGGAAGTTTGCAGAGAAAAACAGTGGGGAAGCCAGAAAAAATTGCAAGTCTAAGGCCAGTGGGCAGGTAAGTGTCACATAATATTGTGTACATGACTGCAGCAGCCACAACTTCCCTACATGTAATTCAGTCATGTGTCCTAGATTTCGGATGCATTCTATAAATTAGCCCATTTGAAATAACTTGATTCAAAAATGGTTGCCATATGATGCACCATTTTGCCCAGTTAAAGATTATGGAAACAAGGGTTTTAGTAGCATATAGATTCTTCTGCATGTTTATGTATATCTGTTTCTTCACATGCCATTTGACAAGCAAGGCACATCAGTCTATTATATGTAAAAATGCTAAAATGGAACAGCTTTTTAAGTTATTCCTTCAACTGTCTGCTGTGTACAAGAAACTACATACACAAACTAATGTCAATAACAGGCATTTTAAGTTTTTAGAAGGTGATACAAATTTTCTTAGAGGACCCATTAATTCATATACAACACATCACAATTTAACCGTAAGTTATTTAATTACTATTTTTACTTCAGCATGACTAAATAAATACTTTTGAAAGTATCCCACCAAAACTCAATGGTTATATATAAACTGCTACATAAGCATTACGAAATACAGCTGAAATGAAAGAAAAATGTCTGGGATTGTTTAGAATTGGAAACCCATTGTAAATGATAAAGCTGAATTCTTCAGTGAATTAAACACTTCCACCAAAAATTTATAGCAATGTTTTCAAGAATATGAAGCTGTGATGCTTCTGTAATGCTCTGTTCCCTTACCTTTAACCGTAAGATTAAAACATCCCAGTCGATCACCAGAGAGTGAATCGGCCCCACATTGCAATACTACTGCACTAGGTTGGTACATTTCCATCACTTTAGATATAATCTGTAAAAAAGCAGGAATGATATTAAACCTTTTATTCAATACTACAATATCTATTTTAAAAGGTGTTTAGAATGTACTCACTGGTTTAAATATTTGTCCATATGACTCATCATCTATTCCATCTCTCATCGGAAAGTTAACAGCATAGTATTTGCCTTTTCCAGCTCCGATGTCCTATAAGAAAAGCACGAACAGAAGGCATTGCACACCAGTAGCCAAGGAGAGAAAACAGCATGGTATGCTGCGTTTAATTCCAGATCAACATTGGCAATTAGAAGTGATTTAAAAATATTGCTTCTATATTATAGCATGTGAGAAATATTAAATAGAAAATAAGCACAATGTATACCACAGAGGTATCAAACATATTTTACATGAAATTTTTCATACACTATAAAGCATTTGATTTGTGCAATAGAAAAAAAATGTACAAGAAATATGTTCAGAGAAACAGGCTATAGACATGTGACAATACAGAAGAATCAGACCCAGAAGCAAAATTAGGATGCAATTTATCTCAGCAAAGCATGATTTGGAATCACTGTACAGAGTAAAATACAGTGTCTTTCACCAGGAATGAGGATGGTGTAAAATACAGATATTCAGGCAGTTTAGATTTTATAAAACAACCAATTACCTGGGGATAGGGTGTAAAGTCATGGGTCTGCTCTCTCAGATCCGTAAAATCACATGCTATTTTATCTACAAGAAATGTGCCACATTTCACTAAGCAAAAGACACAACTCAATATTCTTTTATGTTCATTTCCTTTGCATTTTTATATAAATTCTAAATCCTTCATTCAGTAATTTTAACAGCTGCACTCCTTTAAACAATGGGTTACTATTCATATTCACCAGAATGAATATGAATAGTATTTATTTCCAGTGGAAATAACTTATAATACAAAAACAACGGAGTGTACCCAGAATGATCAACTTCTCAAAAATCTTTGTTTTGAACATTATTGTCCCACGTCCAACATTTCCCCCTTTTTTTTTTTTAAAAAAAAATGTAGGTTATTGAAAAAATGGAAAAGAGTCCTCTAGAGGAAACAGATCATTTGGACTTCTTCCATCTGGATTCAGGCCAGGCCCTGTGAAATTGGCTGCTTTGGTGGCTGATGTTTGCTGTGACCTAGATGGAGGAAGTGCAACCTTTCAGATCTTGTTAAAGTTCTCAATGGTATTTCACACCATCAACTAACCCATTTTTAATAGGCATTCAATAGTATTATACTCTTAATCATGTGATTTTTTTTCTCTCAAAATCACCTGTGATTAGCATGAAGCAATAGTACCATCTTGTGGTCAGACAGGTTGAAAGAAGTTTCTTACAGTTATTAAACTATTGTATTTAATTCCTATTAAAAAGGTAAAAGAAACGGAATTCCACCTTTAAAAAAATAAATTGGTATTAGTGTAAACATCAAGTCCATTATTAGTCTTAACATTTTTTTTAGGTTTTATTGGATTTTTATTTTTAAATATACATCAATATCAATACATGAACAGTGTGGCCTCTGGGTATAATTCATTTTGATACAAATAATAATAATAATAATAATAATAATAATAATAATAATAATAATAATAATAATAATAGTAGTAGTTGTTACATTAATCAAATTTATATAATCCTAGTATTGATATACGTTTGTTTTAGAATAGTTATTCAATATTTCAATGTTCCATTTTAATGCCAATGATATTACTAAGCGTAGATAGTAATACCATCTTTCAACCTCTAATCTTTTCATCTAATTATTACTTATATTCTATTATATAAAAATTATATCGGCTAATATTCCCCCTATTTCTTATTTCTACCTCTATTCTAGCTTCTAATCAGGCCACCATTACTAGTGTTAATACACATTATTAGTCTTAACATTTAATGACATCAAAAATCACCTGGTTTCTCTAATCTCAGAACACAGCCCTATTGATACTAAAGATTCAGCCAATCTAAAATGGCAAAATAAGAATGTGCCAAAATTGTTCAAAGCTTCTTAAAATATTATTCATTAACTACCAAGAAACTCTGAAGCAATAGAAATTATCTCTGTTTTCTTAACTGTTATAGTTTAGAGACACAAGATTATGCACCCATATATATTATTATAGCTAGTTGCTCTACTCAGAAAACTTTATCAGAACCAGATTTATTATGTCTATTGCATTTATATTTTGACTTTCTTGTACAATTTTTAACATTGTGTCCATGAGGTTTGCCCCAATGCCCTTTCAAGTCAACTAATCGGCTTTCTGATCAAACGGGGACTTGAATTGAAGTCTCCTTAGTCTAAGTCCAACAATTTAAAACACTACGCTGGTCCAACATTATTAGTATAGTATAGCATTACATAAGAACAAGGCCATTGTAGTTTGTTCAACAAAACAGTGCTTAAAACATGATTTTGTGCAATGTCTTAAGTTTTTTATGAAGTATTTTTACTTGTTATTCTTTTTTAAAAAAAATTTAAAGCAGTATATTCAAAGGAGGCATTCAGTTTTACAATGAGGGATTCTAAAAAAAATAATAGCCAAGCATTGGCTTAGATTCAAATGTGTCTAATGGATTCTAGTGATACAGTAACATTTGTCATGGATACATCCTTAAATAATTATGAATTAAATTGTGATTTGACACTGGGTTATCTGAATTAATAATAGACCTTTGTTTTCCCCCCGTATTCTGACTTGCCTATAAACTCAAATTTCTATAGTTCCTTTATAGTAATTACTGTTGCACAATGTAGCATTATTTCCAATAAAATGTTACCCATTATACAACACAGTGAGTGTATTTATTCATGTTTTATAGGAACAAAATAAAGGCATATAATTTTTAATGCTAAATATTATGTTTGCTGTCATACTAATCCTTGTAAATGAAGCAATGACACTGTTTGTATAGTTCAATTATAATTATTGAGAAATCTTAAAGGCATCTTGGTGTCTATTAGTTTTGACCAGCCATTTTTAGCTTTTCTGGATATTTATCTTGTAAGTGAAAATGGAGTCCAGATACTAGGTTGGAAGAACTTCACAATCACTCTAGAGTCTAGATGCTAAAATGACTTTTATTTAAAACGTTAGTACCCTCCAGATGCCACATCTAATATAAAAATGTAATTATTTTCAAAACATTACATTACATTACCTCTCCTAGAAATGTACGAAAATAAGCATCTGGACTTACACTAATGTAGACTGATATATTAATGTAAATCCTGATGAATTTTAAATGAACTTAATGGAAAAGATGGACAGAAACTAATAACTAATTTAACTTGAGAATGAGGCTTAAGAATAGCATTTCTAAAATGTTATCTTAATTAAATAAGCTTATAACTGAACTCACCCTTAAATCTCCTGTTCCAGGGAAATATTCACCATATTTATGGAATGATACTGTCATAACTCGATCTGTGGTATAAAAAGCTTCTTCAACACCATCACCATGATGGATATCAATATCAATGTAAAGAACTCTTTGATGATATCTGGGCACAAAAGAAAAAAAAATAGTAAAGCAATAGAAAAAACTCTCACTACTCTTCTTCAGAGGAAAATGTGGCTAGAAAAATCCTTGAGTTTGTTTTCCATCCCAGATTTAATCAATTATCTCTAATATGCAGATTTAAGTCCCACAATACAATCATATTTATCCTTCACACAACTCCAGTAATATTAGAACATTTCCAAATATTAGCCTAGATCATGGCGTAGAATGTAGTACTGCATATGCAATATTATATGCATATTTAGTATATAATAGGGAGTTCACAATGCATAACTATATTGACAGTTGCATGTTAAGGTTACAAACGTACAATTATGTAAGGTTCTTATTTTAACTGTGAGACGCCTATTTTAGGTTTGTATTACAGTTTTTATATTTCTACTTTAAAGTTTAAGGGAAGCTGTGCTATCAATTTTCAGCAGTCCTTGTGAAAGAGGCCTTTTTTTCTTTAGGGAAAAAGAATAAAGTGCTTCAGGTCATCTGCAATGATACTTGTTACCAATTTACAACCACCAATGATCATCATGGTGGAAAGTATCTTGTTTCAGGTAATGATTTATTTCTTCATCCCTTGAATTAACCCAAGATAATGGACTTAACTTTATAGGAAATCAGGATTGCCCACTAAGTATTGGCACATCAATCTCTTAAATGTAATTAGCAAGCTTTATGCCAAACATCTATAAATTCAACTCTCAAACTGACCAATACAGAACATTTGCTAGCAAGAAAAATAGGCAAGTTTTAGAGGTTATACATCAAGTTTTAGCACTAGCTTGAAAAATATATATCAAGTCAAAATTAGCGCTATATACTGCTTTTATTGATATTAAGCTTGCATTTCATTTTATTTCCACATTTTACGTTGTAGTACAAATTAAAAACTATAGTTTAGATATATGTTTTCTCTGTGAGTCTGGCATGATTTAAGTGGAGACCAATGCATGCTTATGTACTGTTTTAAATTGGTTACAGCTACTACTTTTTACTTTGAGTGTAGGACTTCTGATATTGGTTAAGTTTTCAGTTGATTTGGAGAAGATTGCTTTATTAAAAATTGCTTTTCACAAGGCACTTTTACAAGCAGGCTTATCAGGTCTTAAATAAAATGTAATGTACAGAAAAGGGCAATTCAATCTGTCTGGCTTAGAGAGATGTTTCTGACTTTTTTTTTTATGGCCAGCAAAATATTTAAATCAAAAAAATCATAACCAATTTCAGAAGAGCATTAACCTAACACATTTTGACACATTCTCAATGGCTGCTTTTGAGGGAAAATTCAGAAAATATAAATAAAAACTCTATACTTGTGATGAAAGGCAATTGAAAATATGGCCAATGCTTGCTGCTGTCCATTTTATAAATCCCCACAGCTATTTTAGTTTCTTTATAACTAATTTTTCAGGACATTCAAATACATTCTTCATACAGCTGCTGTTAGCTAACTGATGTGAATGAATTTGAATGTGGCCAAGTTCTATTTTATTATTTCTAAAATTTATTTAGACTGAATCATGCGGTAAGTTGTTTTACTTTTTGGAAAAAAAATTACTTTGTATTTTATTTGGCATTTAATGGACCATTGGTCAATGAGTACAATAAAGACTGTTTGGTACTATAGATATACCCATGTATTTTTCTTTTTGGTTTTCCTTTTAATGTTATTATTGTTTATTATTTTATAAATGAGTTAGTAACATAAAAAGGTATCTAGCAAAACTATGGAAGCACAGGTTTGGCAAATTCTCCTATCAAGCTTGGAGGGGGGACTGGATAAAAATTCTCCTTCCACAAGATTCTATAGTGTGTGTGTGTTTGTGTATAATTCAAAATATAGCATTACATTCTAACATCAATTCACTATTTGATTTTTTTCTTATTCTTAAAGTGGAAACTACTTTCTTGAATTCTGCATACAAAAATGCTACATATGACAGAAAGGTATATCCACATTATTTCTGCATGTAACTATGATAAATCTTACCAGAATTGTTGCCCCTCGTTGTATCATATTCATACAACTTGTAAACAGTCAAATTATTTTTTAAATTAATGAATTTAAATTAGGTAGTCCCGAGGTGGCGCAGTGGTTAGAGTGCAGCACTGCAGGCTACTTCAGCTGACTGCTAGCTGCAGTTCGGCGGTTCAAATCTCACCAGGCTCAAGGTTGACTCAGCCTTCCATCCTTCCGAGGTGGGTAAAACGAGGAGCCAGATTGTTGGGGGCAATATGCTGACTCTGTGAACCGCTTAGAGAGGGCTGTAAAGCCCTGTAAAGCGGTATATAAGTCTAAGTGCTATTGCTAACTGCTATTTTTTTGCAGACACACCACTCTTTTTCCTCCTAATCACACCACCAACGTATTTGGCAGCAAAATACTAATTTTCAAAGGCATGAATTTTGCAGGTTTAAGAGTGATAGTGAAAATAAGGTAATGTAATTTTGCTTTCTTTTTACTTCCTTTTGTATTTTCTTTCTCTCTTCTTTACCTTCAATCTGCTTCCTGCAATTAGGTCTTCTGTGAATTTCAATTTTCCTAGTTATATTTTTTGTTTAAATGTATATATATTTTGCATCGTTTGACTTTAAAATTTAGCCCTGTTGCTATGATGCTTCCCAAAAAACCCCCACTGCTTTAATGTGAAGCTGTTGACATTCTAATTATATAATACCAATTAACCTTTCTATCTTTTGGAAGAGAAAATAAATGTGCATATCTACATTTACACAGAAACTCTTTAAGCTTCAATTTCTGGTTATGGGTAATTTCCTCTTGATATGGTGCCCATGAATACATTTTTAAGATCCTGAAAAAGTACTGTTTAAATATACACCTATACATCTGTGTTTATGACCATGTGTGAGTTTGGTAAGAGTTTAAGCATAGGATGATAATTTAATGGATAACTTGTAAATTCCACCTTTATTATGATTGCTCTACTTATGATAATATTCATAATCTTAGATTTAAGGAGCTGGACTTTCCCCACTTGTATTGTTAATCCAAAATAAGTAAAATAGCTATTTTAAATTAACTAACAGCTTAATCTTATAGTAACATAATTTTGCATTTTTATATGACTGAAATAAACAGACTTAGCCAATTTTGTTTGTGTTATGAATTCATCAAGAAATTATTACTGAAAATGATAACATCAAGTGCACAGATACACTGAAAAACTTTACAGACATCAAGAAATATCTGAAACCAAATTTAGTTATTAAAATATTAAAATTATAATAGAGCTATTATAATAAATTAGACCAACCCATAATAGACTGGTCTAAAGGTATAACGATTATCTATACTTAAAAAAAACATTCATGCCAATAAAAGCATTAATAAGAATAATCTACTGTGAAAAATTACAGCTATCACATGATTGGAGATACAGGCTTCTTATAATTGTTCTTTCACTTTCACTAAGATTACAGTCAGATAATTTTGGAGCAGAGCATAGCATTTTTAAATTAAATTATTTAGAAAGAATGCATAAAGGAGAACTCAAACTACCAAAAACCCCTTTCCTAACTCTGCTATTTCTTTGCTCAACATACTCACTTTCAATGCAATGCTCATGTTTTCAACTTATTTATTGGGTAAGTTGTGTATATAACTGTACCAAGAACTTACTTCAATAACTCAAGAATGGCAAGCACAATATCATTGACATAACAGAAACCAGATGCCTCTGATTTCTTAGCATGATGAAGTCCTCCTGCCCAATTAACAGCCATATCTGTTTGTTGTCTATTCAATTTTACTGCTCCAGCTAAAGAAACATTATGAGAAAATGCAGTTAAAAATATTTTGCAGAAATTAAAAAGACAAGATATAGTACCTAGCAAGAAAAATAACAGTTTCACTTAACACATTTCTGTTCTGGCTTCAATTTCAACAGGTTTTTTTTTAAGCACTTCTGCTGCTGTGTTGCAAATCACATACAGATTGTGGTTCAACAACCACAATTGAGACGAGTAACTCCATCGTTAATCAATGAGGTCATTAAATGAGACGTTACTTGACTGCCCCACATAGGAATGACAGTTTAGTGAATCCCATATAGCTGTTGGCAATTTATGTCCAACTTGATCCAAGCCATTCCCAGTTTGGTTTCATTCAGCCCCAAGCCTTGGTTCTTCCAACCCACTTCAACTACCCACCACTATCAATCTCCCCTCCCCCAATCTCTGTCCTTTTGGCTGTTCTGCAAAGTGGCACTATTCAGAAGCATATATTGGGACAGCCTGCTGCTACTGCCTCTGAGCCTCTACTTCTACTGAGGAGTGCTACCTCAAGCCCCATTGCCCCTGCATTTAGTCCCATTGATACAGTGAGGACAGCTGCCCCAGCCCATAGTCTGTCATCCCATGAAGTCCCTTTGCCACACAGGAAGAACATGCCAATCACACTAACAAGGAGAAAGGTCAGCTGAGATTTTAAAAATCTACCCAACATAGAACATGAAAAGATACCTAGAGTAACACTGTTAGTGCTACTTAATTGACAAAACTTTGAAAAATCAGTAAGTAAGAAAAAGAACTAAGGAGAATAAACTTACCCACAGAGCCTCCTGTTGACAGCTGACAGAACTCAAACAGTCCATCAAACACAGGACAATCTTCCCCAACATTAACTAATAAAGGAAACTTTCATTAATCATCTAAAGTTCTCTCTCAAGGTACATGTACATATTTTAATTTTGCTAATAATTTTTGACATTAAGAAACTAAAAAAACCAAATACTAATATTCCAAGTGAGGTCACATTACCGGTATCCATTTATTGTAGAAGTTAATTTTGTTTCGTAATTTTACTTCACTATCATAGATGCTGCATCGGTTGATTACCTTGCTCTAACAAACTTAATAATATATTCACACTCGGAAGTTAAAGAACTGCAACTTTCCTCCTCTGATGCATATAATAATCCTAAACTGTAGAGTAGAAATCTTCGTTTTAAATTAGTTTAGTTTCATGCATTTGAAACTTCGTAATTAATAAAGATTCAAACTGCTAATGCTGCTAAATCCCATAGTGTTGCCCTTTATTTATTATATCCTTTCCTGTTCATGCTGGTGCTAGGGAAATAACTATATGACTAAAGCAGGGGTCTGCAACCTGCGGCTCAGGAGCCGCATGCGGCTCTTTGGGCCCTCTGCTGTGGCTCCCTGTTGGGTGATCCCATCACTGACTGGCCTGCCCCTTGCCCTCCCCTCCCAGTCACTCCTTGCCTAGCCTGAGAAGGTAAGGGCAATGGCGGGGGATGGAGAAACGACTGGGGCTGATTCTCTGGTTCCTCATTCTTTCTGGAGCTTCTTACAGCCCTTGTTGGTGCTGGGCATGCCTCGGTCACTTGGGGAGACGCGAGACTGCTCTCCACCCCGAGACATTGGCCTGACCCAGCCGTGACTGATGCCGGCCTCGCTATCGTGAGGGCTGGCGGGGTGGGTATGGGATCCGGGAGGAGGGGATGACAGAAAGGGGTACGGGCCTGCAGTGCCCAGATGCAGCTTTAAAATGTGCACGGGGAACTTTCGCTGCCGGAGGACGCTTTTCAATTAAAGCTCTCTCTCTGTGTGTGTGTGTGTGTGTGTCTGTATCTCTCTCTGTCTCTGTGTCTCTTCTCTCTCAGAAATCC
>QLTV01003764.1:1353671-1405123 GCA_003457575.1 Thermophis baileyi | reverse complement strand
AGAAGAGGGAGGGAGGCGGGGAGGGAGAGAGATCGAGGGAGGGGAGGAGCGAGGGGGGGAGAGACACACACGAAGCAGAGGGGGGGGGGAGAGAGAGAGACACAGAGAGAGAGAGATACAGAGAGAGGGGGGAGACATAGAGAGACACAGAGTGAGAGATACAGAGAGAGGGGGGAGAGATGGGGGAGAGAAAGATGAGAGAGATACAGAGAGGGGGCAGATAGAGAGGGAGAGACACACAGAGAGAGATACAGAGAGGGGGGAAAGGGAGGGGGAGAGAGAGATACACAGAGAGGTACAGAGAGAGGGGAGAGAGAGGTGGGGAGAGAGGGAGAGAGTCAGACAGAGAGAAATACAGAGGGGGGGGAGAGAGAGACAGAGATACACAGAGAGAGAGAGGGGAGAGAGAGTGGGGAGAGAGAGAGACATAGAGAGAGGGGGGAGAGAGAGAGAGAGATATGTCAAAAGGGTTTTGTGGCTTCCGGTGTTTTTTAACAACCAGTTGTCTGCCCTAATGACCTGCTGGGTAGGCATGGCTAGGGGGTCATGTGACTGGGTGGGAGTGAGTGACGTCGAGTGGGCCACGCCCACCCAGGTTTTGTGGCTCCTGATGTTTTCTTTTCTGTGGGAAACGGGTCCAAATGGCTCTTTGAGTGTTTAAGGTTGCAAACCCTTGGGCTAAAGGAAATAGTTGCTTTCTGGCTCTGTTAAGTTAACGGTGATTAGATGCAATACTGTTATTCCAACAGAAGTGCATTACTACTTCAAAGCTCATTTTAACTAGAGAAAAAGCTGTGAATCCCAACTGAATAACTTTCAGTCCTTAAACTACAAAATGGTAATTAGGAGCATTTTCTTTGAACAAAGTTTTGATTATTCTCCATATAACAGGCAAAGAAATAAACTACTGAAAATGCTAACAATCACACCAAAATTCAATAAGTAATAAAATATTTTGTAAGTTTCTTCCTTAAATCAATTCTATAATATTGAAGAAAAAACTGCTTTAGAAACGGAGCTCAGATTTTCTTTGTATGCAAGACATAACATTTCTTATGATATTATTTTATTTAAAAATCAATGGGAGACTTACATCTCTGCATTTGTTTGCTGTATTCAGACATATTGTCAGGTCTTATTGAACGAAGAAATTTGATGTATTCATCGCTGTGATATTTAGTCATTTCTTCTGCTGTAGCTTTGTGGGGGCGCTAATAAGCAACAAGATTGACATGGCTGTACTACAAGAAAAGAGCTAGCAGTATTTTAAGTAAACACATATTTCATCAAACACATTAAACTGACACAAAGAAGTAGATTAATATTTCAATTTTGTCCTTGCCACATATAATAGTTGCTGCACATATTTTATAATATAGTAGAAAGTAAGTATAGATTAAATACAAAGTATTTTTGATCATAAAAAACATACATTGTATCAAGTATATATCAAATAATTAAAATCAAGTTTTAGAGAACAAGGCCACGAAGTCCATAGAAAAAAATCATTCTACTTTTTCTAGCAGAAAGGAAATCATTCCATGAAGTGTACAACCTACAATTATCTCCTGCACTGCCTTGCATGGGATGCCTTTATCTTTTCAAGGTGATACTGGGAGGTTTTTTTCCAAACCCATTTTGACTCATTCAACATGGAACACCTTCATCTCCCCTGCCCCATCAAGAAAAGTATAAAATGTCCAGGAATAGCTGCTTTTGAGGGCCTTTTAAATGAACCTCTACATGAACAAAGGCAAATATACATATCCATATATTTTCTCTCTCTCCAGAATGTGTGCTGCTACACAGCACACCTCCTAGGACAGTGATGGCTAACCTTTTTGTCGCTGCGTGCCGAAAGTGCGCACACGACAGCGCACCCGCACCCATAATGCAATGCGCACACGACACCCCTCGCAGCCCGCCCCTGCGCACGTCCCCCCCCGCATGCGCCCCGCCCCTCGCCCATTTTTGGCTTCCAGGTTGGTGCAGGAGGCCTTCCAGGCCCAAAACGGGGCACCGGGGGCGCCCCCTGCGCCCCATTTTGGGCCTGCAAAGCCTCCTGCAACAACCTGGAAGCCAAAACAGGGCACGGGGTGCCACACGAGGCCCCAAAATGCAATGCAAGTGCCCCCCACGCACATCCCACGCATGCGCCCCGCCCCCACGCATGCGCAGTGGAGCTAGGCTGGGGTGACGGCTGGCGTGCCTGCAGAGAGGGCTCTGCATGCCACCTGTGGCACGCGTGCCATAGGTTCGCCATCACGGTCCTAGGAGCACATTTCCAACTTGGGTGCCTCTTTTCTTTCCCTGTCAGAGAGGATGCAGGGTAGCTGAGATGGATTTTACCTATAGTGTTCACCTAAAGCATTGTGTCAGGACAGCTCACATGAGTTTGAAATTTATGTCCCAACAGATCATAGATTTTTTATTCTGATGTGATATCATTCTAAAAAAGACTTTGTGTCTCCACAATAAAGTATAATGTTGCACGGAGATTAAAATTTCAAGATGTACAGCCTATTATTTGTAGGGCTATATTCTTTTCACTGATCACCGACTTTTAAGTGATAGCAATAAATGCATACTTACATAGATTTCCATTTTTCTGTACAAGCCATAATTTAACAATAAATTGTGTGTCATACGGATTCTGTGAGGCTTCATTGGGTGTCCCTGGCCATAATAATAGTTTCCAATGTCACCTAGAACCAAAAAAACAGTCCTGTTTATTACTTTTTTCTAGCTTTGGGTTTTATGATACATTCACCAGTCATCTCTTGAGTATCACTTTGTTAGTGAACATTCTTTAAAACAAAACTAAAAACCCACTGGGGTTTGGAAGCCTTCAGAATTTATGTAGGATTGCAAACATTGCAACTCATTTACATATTCTGGACACTGGAAGAAACAGTGATAGCTACCAATAATTGATGGCTTAACAATGTTTGAAACAGAATTATGGCACAAGTTATGTTACTACTTGCTGCCATCAGCATCTTAATGCAAACTAAAGCTATAAAACTTACACAACATGTTCCTGACATTCCCAAAGAATCGGAGTACTCTCTCTCTAGTGCAAAGCTGATACATGAGCTGTGTGATCTGCATGTGCAAAATATTATTTGAACCTAAGGCAAATATTAATCCTGGTGATATTATTCTCATCTCACATTCAAAACAAGTATGTTTAACAAAAGCTGTAAACTGCATTTAGTTTCTTCAATTAAACAATAAGCATATTAAATGAAACAATAAATTGATGAAATATACTATTATCCTTTTAATTCTTAAGTCCTAATCAATACAGAGAGTACTAGGTTTATAATTGATTGTTTAACAAGTGTTTGCAGTCACAATGGCTTTGGAACAGATGCTTTATAGCCTGTAAAGCATTTCCAGGTGTCATAAAACATCGAGCTGCCCTCCACTCAAATTACTACAATTTGGGGACTTGGCAACCTGTTCGCATGCACAACTGACTGCCTAGTGTCCTGTGATCATGAGAATATTTGCAATCTTCTCTGCTGGCTTACCCAGAAAGGCAAACCTTTCACCTGGGAAGCCAGCGGGGAAGGTTGCAAACAGAAGGGACATTGGATATGAAGTGTGTTCCCCTAACACACTGAGGCCTCCTCTCCATGCATGGAGGGAAAAATCATTCTGTGCAGTGGAAGAAGAGACCTCAAATCTGGTGAAAAAGCAACAAAATCCAATGTTGAGCCTTTCAATATACTGGTGTTCTCTAGCATTTTCCCCTCTGGAGGGGAAGCAACCAGCCTGCAAATATTTTTTTTAGTCTGTCAGAGAAAGGATAGAAAGCTGAATATTTATGCTGCATGAGAGAGAAATATATCTTTTCTAGCCTTCAGGCAGTCCTTGATATATGAACACAATTGGGACTGGAATTTCAGTCACTATGCAATGGAATTGTTAAGTGAGTCACCATGTGAGCCGAGCCATTTACAATCATTTTTACTGTGGTCATTAAGCAAGCGAAGCTTCTCCTTTGATATTGCTTGTCAGAAGACAGCTAGGAAGATCACAAGTGGTTGCATGTATCAAGACTGCGATGACCTGACGAGGGGGGGGGGGTGCAACAGTCATAACTTTGAGGAAGATTGTAAGTCATGTTTTTCAGTGCCATCTTAAACTCTGCACTGTCATTAAATGAATAGTCGTAAGTCAAGAATTAGCTATATTGTATTTGCAATTTTTTGCTCAGTGATCTGCATGGAATTCTTGGTTTTAAATGCCTACCAAGCATTTATTTGAATTGAAGCTAACTCATTCATTCGAAGTTCTTTAAACAAAACAGTGATTTTGAAAATAAAGACAATAAAACTGTTTTATTATTTTTAGGAAATTACTGAAGGGAATTTTAAGCGAAGAATCCAAAAACAGGTCAACTTTCTTTCTACAACTTAGCATGCCATTCCACATCACAAGTACAACAATGTATTATTATTTTTACTGTTCGAATGGGGTAAATATGCAATGAATCAGACTCAAAAAGTCTATTATTATTTTGATTCTCAATACCATAATACGGACTCAAATGTAACATAAAATGTTAATTTTTATATAAAATAGTTTTTTTCGAACTTCTACTCCTTTACTTCTCCAAGAATTCTTATTATGTGCCATCAAATTAGCAAGAATTCTTAGCGACACTTTCTCCAGGGCAATGTCTTTCAATCCCAGCATTCAGGTTTTCCAGTGGTGCAGCCACTACTTGTTGTGATCAGCTCCTTCTACCTTTGTGCTGATTATGCTCTTCTTTCCTTCCACTTTTCCCAGCATTATAGACTTCCCAAGAGAGATGAACACAGTGCATTCAGAATATGATAATTTGTGGTCATTTGTACCTCAAGTTCTTACTCAAGATGGATTTGTTCTATGACAATTTGTTTGTTTTCTTGACAATACTGGGGTTGGACTAGAAGACCTCCAACTGTTCGTTCCAACTGTTATTTTGTTACACCAAAGTTCAAAAATGTCAATACTCTTTTTATTCTGCTTCTTCAAACTCCAAGTTTTACTTCTGTATGGTGTCACAGAGAAAACCATCATCTGTACAGTTCTGATCTTTGTAAGTACATACATGTCCTAAACATCTGATTATCTTTTCCAAGGTTTTCATTGTAAGTTTCAACTTGCTATAGCAAGTTCAAGTACTTATTTCTTTACTATTGGCTTCTTTACTATTGATCTTTTAAAAAATATTTTAAAATTGCTTTTAAAATAGTAACAGAAAAAACATGTTCTTTTTTGATATTGGTATGTAGACTGATCTCTTCTAATCTCCAGAGGTGCTGGCATTGTTTAGTTAGAATATTTACTGGTCTTGTTGTGTAGGTTGCCATATGTTTGTAGATATTAAAGAGGTTCAAGACTTCAAAGCAATCCCACGTCTTCTTGAAAATGGTGAGTATATATTCAAGATTCTACTACACTTCTCATTAGATCTAGTTTCTTAGCTAAAATACTAAGAAACCACTAATCTTGTGGTTCCCAAACTGCAAAATGCTGCCTCAACAAACTCTTAAGCGCACCATAGGATATTTTACTACCTAATTAATGAGACTTTCCTTACCTTCCTTGAGGCACCACAGTACAGAGTTTGGGAACCACTATGTACCATGAAAATATTATTAACATATTAAGGGCCCTGTGAATTGAAAAGTAAGGAAGCCTCTGCATTAATCTAAGCTTTTTCTCCCCAGTAAGATCTAAACAGGAATATTTTATTTTTCTACATTAATAATTTCAATATTGACACATTATCCTCGTTTTTTTTAAAAATGATCCGTCATTTACAACCTGTAGGATTTCATTTGGGCAATTATCTCTACTTTAAAGAGCAGCATAAGGCTGATTCTCATTTCCCTTTAATCATGGCATGAACATGGATAATTGAATATTTTTAAATGATATGCTCTCATGACATTGCATGTATCTCATCTCTAGCCCAATCTTTTTTAGCTGTCACAGTTTCAAAGTAGAGGATGCCTCTTCTTCTGATACAATTTTCACTGTGGACGTATCTGTCACACTTCACTAACAATATGATTGCTGATGCGGTCAAGACTTATGATCTGCTCAACTCCTATTAGCTCTTTTAGGCCACTGCAAGCATGCTTCCTACCAATTGGTTACATAGCTATTTTGGCTTTGGCTGCATGGTAGGCTGTGCAGACGCAACTGCCTCTGGTACATCAGGCTGGTGATTTCTGAAGAGATTTTAAAGTTTTATATACGCTTCTTTATGAACCAGTATGCTAACCTGTATTTCTGAAAGAATATTAGACATTTATTTTTACTCACTTTTGAGTGACAGAGAAAATGGATTATTCAGAATGAGCAAGTAGCAATAAACACCACAAAGGGACAAGGAGCAAGAATAACAGTGAGTATAAAAGAAACAGTGAATCCTGCAACCTGTTGTCTGGGTTATTTTTAACATAGGTTTAATGTACTTTCAGAAGAGCCATGTTCACAATAGTCCAGCGTAAGCAGTCACAACCACAAAGAACCAATAACTCAGGCAATATGAAAGATAGCCAAATCTTACATCCGCAGTACCCACCTATGCTCCCTCAACCCTGTCCCACCACCCATTAAGAAGAGTATTTTTCCCATTAGCAGCCAAGAGGAAAAATAAAGTTATGAGAATCTACATTTGATTTTCTTGAAGGTATAGGGGCAGCAACACTTGTCAGTTTGATTCCTCAGGCAGAAGAGAAATCAATAGTCAGGACAACACAGTTTATGGCAAAATACTTTTCAGGAGATTCAAGGACTGGAGATAACTTTTCAGCATGATCATTAGGAACAGTCTATCTTTAATTTGTGCCCTCCCATCATTATTCAAACAGCAGTTACCTGTATTCATATTGTGAGAATCATTCTACTGAGAATATTTGTTTTCAATTAAGATTTTAACAATTCTTCTAAACAGACTCACAAAATACACTTTCTGCTCATTCTCGGAGTCTTTGCAAGCAGATAAAAGTTTTACTACTTTTTTACATAGTTTGCGAGGCTTGATCAATTTACCTGAGAGAAAAATATAGCTATTGGAAAAATTCAAACAGAAATATTTGATCTATTGATTAGCTCAGATGACCTATTATATATTCTAATTCACCAACAGCCTATTTTTTTAATTTTGGGTATTAACATAAAAATACCTGGAGTACATCATTTTTAATTTTTGTAAATGCTGTTTTGTAATGGACTTGCTCTGATGCTTTCTCTTGTACTTTTTGATGGGGGACCCAATCTTACATTTCTCCTTTTAATGGGAATTAAAACCTTTACCTTCCTTTTCAAAAACAATCTGAAAACTTTTAGAGTTTTGCATCAATCTTTAACTGCCCAAACATTAAAAAGAGTTATTTAATGATATTTAAGTTATTAAATATCCTGTTAATTAAAACAATTCTCCCTGCCAGTGGTATTTATTTTGCATTCTATTGTATATTCTATTCTATTGGAGGGCAAGAATCAGGAAAACAAAACCCTTCACAGCGTTTCCGAGTATAGAGCTCTGCGTTTTAATACGGGTTTATTTCTGCAACCTTGAGTTCTCAGTCCCATACACCACAGAGAGCAATTCCCATTTACAGCAGTGAACGCGTTTATTTCGGAGTTATAGTCAAAATGGGATGACGACAAAATGGGAACGGTAGGGGGGGGGAGAAATGGCAAAAGAGCCACCGGTTTACCATACAAGGTTATGCACGGACTTTGCAAAATAGCTTTTAAGTTGAGGTGCAGATTGGAAGAAAGATTGGAAGAGTAAAAAAAAAAAAAAAAGGAAAGGAAAAAAGAGCGGGGTGAGCAGAAATCACAAATGAGACGAGCAGCCAGCCGCGTCCCACATCCAAATGCACGCTAGGCAGACACAATAGGTAGAAGCAACAGTACCAGACAAACTAGGGGGAGGGGCTGCCTGCGGCGCGTGCGCCGGAAAAAAAAAAAAGAAGGCGCGCGAGGACAAGAGGATATATGGGAGGGGCGACGCGAGGAGCGCAACCAACGAACACCCTTCAACGATTAAAATTGGTGGTGGGGGGGGGGGACGGAGGGGGTTTGAAGTGGACAGACAGAAGGACAGCAGCTCTTGGGCATATTACACCCCTTCCCTTGCAGCCTCGCCCCACTCAGCCCTTCTCTCACCGTCATAGTAGTAACAGACTTTCTTCTTGCCGCCTCCCTGACTATACGCCATGAAGCCGTCTAAAGGAGGCTCCCTTGGGGGGGGGGCCGGGAGGGATAGATTCGATTCAACACAGGACCGAAGCCGAACTATCTGGGAAGGCAGCGACGGCACGGCAACACGGATGCCGGAGCCGGGGACAGCGTAAAGGAGCTAGGGCCCCGCCTCTTCCAGACGTGACTGCTGTCAGCCGAAGGAACCATTGAAGAAGAGGGGAGGAAAAAGTTTCGGCCTCGTTTCACATAGTTTTATTTTAAAAAGTTATTTTAAAACTGTTTGACCTCAAAGTGCACAATATACAGGGTCACGTTAGTTTGTGGGTGCTACAGAAAATGAGATGGGAGGACTGACGCCCAGTAGAAAAAAATGTAGGCTACTCATCCCCCTTCTCAACATAGATATATTGGTATGGTCTGCGTGAAGCAGCAGGCCGCTCTCTTCGCTCTGCCCATTTTAAACAGAACGCTTGTAAGGCGCATGTGCAAAAGCTTCTTTGGGTGGTAACAATACTTTGGGCCCTATATTGTAGTAAATAAAAAGTTAATCTTTCCCCCTGCTCATCAGATAGGAAAGAGGAGGACTCTGTTTTGAGCTAAAAGGGAGTGAGAATTAGTGGGCAGTTTATGCTCCATCTCTGTTGGAAAAAAAATTAATAAAAAAGTTTCGAGGCATGCATCTTTACTTGTGCTTTCTTTTTTAAAATCCATTTATGGACTTCATATTTGCATTCTCTTAAAGATTCAGTCTATAAGTATTTTTGAAACTGCTCATCTTAGAGCTAGTCCTTTAAGAATCAGGCCCAGTAAGGTCTGATCTATGTAAATAAAAAACAAACAAACCATTAAACCTTTGAAATAAAATAAACTTTCCTCCTTCAGCCTATAAATAAGAATTGCCTCTCATCTGAATAACAAGTGGCAGAAACTTACAGATGGGGAAGGCTGCCCATTCTGTTACTTGGCATCTGATAGTTGGCTTTATGAAAGAAAAAAGTGGAGTCCTGGGAACCAAGGGAAGGGAGGGGTCAGATTGTGAAGTGACTTATTTCTCTGATTGTTTAGGACTGTACACCCTACTACAACCCTAACTGCAGAAACAGTGGCTTCACTCCCTCTTCTTTTAAAATTTAGCCTCCACATCCCTACCGAGACAAACTGAAGTTACTAGGAAGAAATATGCCAATTTCTTGTTTGTATAAATAAGTTTTTCTTGCAAACTGCTTTGGCTTTTAGGAGCTCCCTGTAAGCATCCTGGTCCTTGATTATGTTAAGTAAAAAACAATACATAAATTTGTGAAGAAATGAAAATGGCATAAATGTATTGATGAGTAATGTTATTTTCTTAATTTATTTGTACATTTTAATAGTGCCCGCTCAAGAGGCTCTTGGTAGCTTACAAAATGAAAACCCTATATACTTCATAGCAAATGAACCTATAAACTCTAAAATATCACATTTTCTGGAGAATCATCTCATTGAAAATGCTCCAAGAAACAACATTTTAGTGGCAAAAATAGTTCATCCCTATCTCAGCAGTATTTGTGACAGTATTCTTTTAAGTATTCTTATAGAGGAGAATGGCAACAACTGATTCCTAAATATCAGTACAATGTTAGGGCACCATGGTGAAAAAAACACTAACTGTATTATGGCACTTTATGTTGCTACGCAACATAAAAATTTCTTCACATTTGTCATGTAATCACAATATTAGGTTCCAGCAATCAGATGCAATACAATGTGAAGTTTATTTGGTTTTTCAATGTAAAAAAGCACTGAAAATCTACTTCCAAAATTTCTGAGGAAAAACATGAACTATTTTACTGTCTTATTCCTTGGTGCTGGATATGTTGAAGTACCTTTAAACCTAAAGTCACTCCAGATAGGCTGAGGAAAAATACTGCTTCATACCACTGTCCTAGTTGCATAATTTCATAAGACTGTCTTACTCTTTCAAAGTCAGTTTTTCAAGAATTTCATTAATTTCTGCATAGGGATTTCGTATCCATTTTGACTGCTGTATTAGGCATAGGAAAATAATTGTGTATATTTTGTTTTTAGCCCCCTTTACAGGTATTAGTAAATAAATAGATGCTGCTATTGTATCTATCCTAGCACAGCTTTTGAGGCTTAGTAGTACAGAGGAACATATCTGGAAATTTATAGATGAGAAGTCAACAAATAGAATTGAGTTTATGAACAAAGGACTAAGTTCCTTTTTTTCTGAAAGCATCAATGCATCCTGGAAGGGGGGGAAACACTTGTGAGCATGCGTACACACACACACACACACACACACACACACACACACACACACACACACACACCCCAAACATGTTAAATGTCCTTACATTTTAAAATTGGATTGTATGCTTATACTCTGTGAACAATGAATATATTTTAAATACATTGACATCTTTCTGTTATATTATCTTTAGAAATTGTTTTGGGGAATCAAGGCTAGGTCAGTATTATATGAATATTTTTTTTAGCTACAGGTACTCCTCAACTTACGACTGGTTGCTTAGTGACTGTTCAAAGTTATTGTGATGACTCAGGAATGGAGACAACACAGCCAGCTGATAGTTCGAACTCCCCTTTATTCCTACAACTTTCCCCCAAACGCTGCCACACTTACGGCAAGTCCTGGAGCAAAGCATTCACACACACCTCCAGCAGCCTCTGGCTGCGAGTAGTCCAGCAAAACGCTGTTAGCACAACGGCTTCAAGGCAAGAAGTCCAGCGAGGCAAAGGAACAAGGCAGTAATATGGCAATGAGTCCAACGAGGCAAAGGCAGTAATAAGGCAAGAAGTCTAGCGAACTCCAGACGTCGGCAATGGCACACAAAACTCCACTAATTCAGCGCTTGTTCCCGACAAGCGCCCCTCTCCACAGCATCTCCTTAAGTCTCAGTCCTCAGGTGTGCCTTGTGAAGAGAGGAGGGGCACTCTCCTCCCAAGTTGTTGGGTCTGCGCTGCTCCCGCCTCCTCTCCACTCTCTGTGCTTGAGGATCAGGAGGGGGCGGTCCTTCCTCGTCTCCTGAGCTCCGTCACTCCTCATCTCCACTGCCTGCCCTCTCTTCCCCACTGTCTCGGTTGTCCTGCCCCCATTCTTTCCTGCTGGCAAGCCATCCCAAGCCCGAGGGCCCTGGTGCTGCCTTGTCCTGCTCCTCTCTGCCTTCCTTTGAAGCCAACGAGGCTGTCCCTTCGACCTCCGTTGGCCCCAGCTCCGGCTCGTTCTCCACGGACTCAGGCTCCAACGGGGCCATGACAGTTATGATGGACCTCCCCAGAGCCATTTGCAACTTGGTTTCAAAGTTCTAATGCCCCCCCTCCAGCCCCATGGTCACGTAATCACATTTTGGTGCTTGGCAAGTGGCCCACATTTATGTTTATTTCTAGTTTCCGGTAAAAAACGCCCATTAGATACATGAGTTTACCTAATGACCATTGCATTTGCTTAGTAGCTACTGCAAAAAAGATCATAAAATCGGAGATAGTCACTTGACCTGCTTAATGTCTGCCACAACCATAATTCTGGGTTGTAAATTATGGTCGTAAATTGAGGACTACCTGAATTTTACAAATAATTTAAAAATAAAGTATTAGAAACATTTCATAAACTATTTGTATGGAATTGCCCAGGAAAAAAGGAAGAGAACCAGTGTAAAACACTGCAGCCAATCCAGAAGGATATTGTGATTGTTTGTATTAAAAGCTGCAGAGAGATGAAGGAACATAACAACAGCTGCACCACCTCTATCACACCTCCACCAAAGGTCATCAATAAGCACAGCCAATGCTGTCTTCACACTAAATCATGGCTTCAAAGCTGACTGAAATGGTTCCAGATCATCTGCTTCCTCCAAAATTCTCTGTGATTGTTATTCAACGCTCTACCAACAGCAGCCCCTAAAAAGGGAAGGCTGGAGACAGAACAATAATTGTCCAGAATTTCTTGATGTAAAGTAACTTCTTGAGGAGGAGGTATACTACTGACTCTTTCAAAGCTGAAGCACCATCCCTGTCTCAAGAAAGCTGACACCACAGCATGACTCATCTAGAGCCTTAACAATTCAAAAGAAAGCTAGATCTAGTAAACGATTTGGAGAATCCTGTCTACTTCCTCAAGAGTCACTGGCTCTAACTCATCTCAAGTAATACCATAATACTGAACAAAATGAAGGGAATAACTGACTTGATCATCAAAATTATTTTTCCTTGAGGAACGAACAGTTTGATACAGTTGGTAAAACATTGGTTCAATATGATGTTTTTAAAAGAACATCAGACAATATAGGAAAGATATTCGCAGATGATGTAAAACTATTCAACACCACCGACAATACTACTACCCTTCAAAAAGACCTTGACTATGTATCAGAATGGTCAACCAAGTGGCAACTTCAAATCTCAATCAACAAATGCTCAGTCTTACACATTGGCAAAAATAATCAGAACACAAAATACAAACTAGATGATCACGACCTTGTTGACGATCCTCACTCAGTTAAGGACCTTGGAGGACTCATCTCTAATGATGTAAGTGCCAGAGCCCACTGCAACAGCATTGCCAAAAAGGCATGAAGAGTGGTCAACCAAGTGGCAACTTCAAATCTCAATCAACAAATGCTCAGTCTTACACATTGGCAAAAATAATCAGAACACAAAATACAAACTAGATGATCACGACCTTGTTGACGATCCTCACTCAGTTAAGGACCTTGGAGTACTCATCTCTAATGATCTAAGGGCCAGAGCCCACTGCGACAGCATTGCTAAGAAGGCATTAAAAGTGGTTAACCTAATCTTGCGTAGCTTCTTCTCTGGTAATATTGTACTTCTAACTAGAGCATATAAAACATTTGCTAGACCAATTCTCGAATACAGCTCATCTGTCTGGAATCCACACTACATATCGGACATTAATAGAATTGAGAATATCAAGAGATATTTCACGAGACGAGTACTACACTCCTCCATTCGCAACAGAATACCTTATGCAACCAGACTTGAAATTTTAGGCCTAGAAAACTTAGAACTACTCCGCCTTCGATCTGACCTACGTGTAGCACACAAAATTATATGCTACCATGTCCTACCTGTCAATGACTACTTCAGCTTCAACCGAAACAATACACGAGCTCACAATAGATACAAACTTAATGTAAACTGCTCCAAACTTGATTGCAAAAAATTCGACTTCAGCAACAGAGTGGTCAATGCCTGGAATACATTACCCGACTCTGTAGTTTCTTCCCCAAACCCTCAAATCTTTAACCTTAAACTGTCTACCATTGACCTCACCCCATTCCTAAGAGGTCTGTAAGGGGCGTGCATAAGCGCACCAGCGTACCTACCGTCCCTGTCCTAAAGTCCCTATGTATTTGAAAAATATGTACTCAAAACCATGTTTGTACTTATTATATACTCATATTAATGTTTATAGTTTGCTGTAATCATATACATGCTTGACAAAATAAATACATAAAAATAAAATAAAATAATTATCAGTCATTGTTAATGAGGTGGCACTATCCTCATAGATTTTAAAGTATAGAAACAGTTCATATATAGTGGGCTTTTGGTTGGCCATTTTGGGAATAAAATAGTGAAGTTCATTTATCCACTGGGGCTAAATTGACCTGATTATATGGTTAAATTATAAAGAGATATAAATTATTTTTATATCTTTTTGTTATAGTTACATTTTTGTTACAGGTCTATAATCTTCAAAATGCAGTTCATATCACTGTCATTTGCTCAGTTGCATTGTTCTTTTAGAACTAGAATTGTTTTCAGAAAACCAATTCTGAAGTATATAGTACTTTAGATTAATTCTTGGAAATTTATAGACTTCCGGATGCTGCCCAATTATAATTCTCAATTGTCCCGGCCAACATGGCTAGTAGTGAGGGATGTTTGAAACTGTAATTTAGCAACATTTGGAAAGCCATATTCTTCCAGCTTGAATTAAAGGAATATTTGGACTGCTCGATTATAAAGTTTGAAGCAGTAATTATCTCATTTTTGTAATGGTATTAATGGTTGCATTTGTTCTCACTTAAGTAGATTATTCATGGATTTAACTTTATTTGGCCATTGTTCCTTATGAGTGAAGTTCCTACTGTAAAAATATTTGAAATTATTGTAAATGTTTTATGTCAATTAAAGCATATAAAATTCAACATACAGAGGTTTCAAAATTGGGAGTACAGGTTTCTTCTCTTTCTATGAAACACAAAAGAACTGGATGTATTTTTCACAGAGAGAAATAATTTATTTTAACATAGGTCATAATTAGAAGAATGATATGTTCTATGGATTTGGGAATCTGCCAACAGTAAATAGCTTTTATTGGTAGATATTGGGATAAGCACTTTTTATTTTTTCAGATGTTTGATTAGTTTTTTTGTTCTTTCAGGGGAAAAAAAATAACATTATTAGTTTCAAAGGATGTCCTTTTAAAAGGAACCTGTATTTATAAGGACTGTGCCAAATGTCTCTCCCTTTCTCTGGTGAGAACCAGATCTAGTTCTAAATTGATATGTAGAACAGATTGATAAAATAATAAACTAGTGCATTCATATCAATTATTTTAAATCATGTTCTATAGCAGTGATGGCTAACCTTTTCCGGACTAAGTGCCCAAAGTGCGCGTGTGCCCGAACCCCCAAAATGCAATGTGCGCGCGGCCCCTGTGCATGCGCCCTGTGCATGCAACCCCCATGCATGCTCCCCGTCCCCATGCATACGCCCCCCACGCATGCACGTGCGGCCACCGTGCATGCGTGTGCACCCCCCACGCCCCCCCACCCGTGCATGCGTGGCAGAGACCCAAAGACCAGCTGGCTGGCGGGAGGCGCATGCGCATGTACGGCAGAGCTGAACTGGGGCGATGGCTCGCGTGCCATCAGAGAGGGCGCTGCGTGCCACCTCTGGCATGCGTGCCATAGGTTCGCCATCATGGTTCTATAGTTTGCCAATAAAATTTCTCAAACATTTCAGTCCACATTACATATTAGTGTTAGCTTTTTTTTTTTTTTTAAATGTGCTTTCAAGTCAGTGTTGACTCCTGGCAGCTGCCAGGACAAGTCCCTGCAGTTAGCCACTGCTTCCTTCCAAGGCCTGAGAGAGAGTGTGATTGTCTCAAAGTCATCCAACTGGCTTTGTGCCTATGGTGGGATTAGAACTCATGGTCTCCCAATTTCTAGTCTGATACCTTAACCACTACTGTACACCAAACTGGGTCTCATTGTTAGCTTTATTCCATAATAAATGTATGGGTTTTGCTTATCCATACCTGAAAATTGCAGAGATATTATTTGGCAGGTATTCAAAATTCTTTGATAATAAATCCTATCTTTTCCCCCTAAGGACAAGTTTGAGAGCTCCTTAAGAAGTGAATATGCTCACAGACTTATTTCCCTCTGATTCTTATCAGTTCTTTGCCTGACATTTCTCATATATTATCCCTAGATCTGAGTGTTCAGCATCATCTCTGTGGCATTGGTCAATACATACCGTAGTCATGCATAACATGAAATGATACTTTTATAATAAAAAGGATTTGCCTACTATGGAGACTTACTAGACCTGAGAGTTAGGGTTGAGCCTTGAATAGTGGCTCGCTTTCTTATTGACATCCAGTAGGTGGTGCTAGAGAACCGTTGATCAGGTCCTATGATTTCTGTGACAAAATGCAGCAGGTAAGCACTGCCTACCGTTTCTATCCCACAATTACTCAACATATATTGTGTTGTAATATTCTGATATGTAAATTGGAAAATAAAGGACAGAAAAAGTTTTCACCCAAACACTTAACGATAAGTGGGGAGAGCAAATGAACAGGGGCTGATATGCTGGCAGGAAGAGAGACAGGTTGGATTTGAGGGGGTGAGGTGGTGGTGGGGAGAAGAGGATAGGTGAAATGGGCCGCTTTGGCCATGGTGAAATGGGCCGCTTTGGCTGCTGAAGGCTGCCTATTCCACAGCAGGGCTGGGAGGTATCTGAAGGAAGACATGGATAATTGGAAAGGAGGACAAAACTGCTTAATTTTCTTCACATCCTTAACAAAAATTACAATTAAAAAACTGCACAAAAGAGTACCTAGGTCTTTATGTATATGAAATAACTTTTTCCAGAACCAGAAAGACTGGTTTTTCAATCAGATAAAATGTGCTATAGCTGGTTAAGAGGCAAAATGTAACTGATTAAAAACTTATCAATTGCAGACAGCAGGACAAGCTGCCCAGGTGTGTGTGTGTGTGTGTGTGTGTGTGTGTGTGTGTGTGTGTGTGTGTGTGTGTGTGTACATTTCCCTTCAGTCTTCTGACTCCTGGCAACTGCCTGCAGATTAGTCTGCAGTTTTCTTAGCAAGATTTCAGAAGTGGTTTGCCATTGCATCATTGCATTGAAACCGGTCGGATTTCACCCCTGGAACAAGTAGAGAAAACTTGAAGTCCTAGTACATAAGGGCAGGTACGGTATTGTTGCTATTACTGAAAGCTGGTGGGATGGAACCCATTATTGGAATATACTACTAGAAGGATATAATTTGTTGAAAAGAAAGAGACCCAACAAAAGAGGAGGAGGAGGCGTTGCACTGTATGTAAAGAATTTCTACAGCTGTACAGAAATACGTGTTACCAGCATGAAAGTCTTCCTGAAAGTATTTTGGAGAATATTAGGGGAAAAAGAAATGACATTGCTATAGGTGTGTACCATAGTCACTCAATCAAACAGAAGAAATAGGTGAACTATTTGCAAATCGGTTAACTGAGATGTGCAGGAAACACACCACAGTAGTAATAGGGGACTTTAACTAGTTGGGAAAATAGGAAATAATCTCTGCAGCAACTGGGAGATCAAACAGGTTCCTGTTGTGCCTAGCTGTCAACTTTATCAACAAAAAGGTGGAGGAGGGAACTGGAGGGTCAGCTATTAATTCTTAATAATAGGGATGAAATGGTTGAGGGAGTGAAAGTTGTGGGAACTTTGGAGGATAGCAATCATATCTTATTAGAATTCACCATAATGCAGGCACAAGTAACTGAACAAAGCCAGATAGTGTTCTGTACTTTAAGATAACTGACTTCAACAAACTAAGAGAAACAATAGCAAGGATTCCATAGATGGAAATCCTAGGATGCTTGGGAAATTCTGAAAAAAGAGATAACAAAAGGCCAAACAAAAGCAATGCCACAGAGGAGGAAAACAAGAGACAACAGATGAGATCAGCATGGCTGCACAAAGAGCTCTGTGACAAACTAAGGGGCAAAAAAAAAAGTATAAAAATGGAAAGAGGTGTATATAACTAGAATACCAGCAAATAACCCGAATCTGCAAGGATGGAGTCAGGAAGGCCAAGACTCAGCATGAAGTTAGATATGCAACAAATTTCAAAAATAACAACAACAAAAGCTTCTTTCAATATGTAAGCAGCAAGAAGAAAGTCAAGGAAATGGTCAGTCCACTAGTGGGAGAAAATGTCAAGAAGGTGATGGGCAGAAGAGAGAAAGCAGAACTGCTTAATTCCTTCTTTGCATCTGTCTTCATGCACAAGTAAAAAAAAATATTGCAACCTTTCAAAAGCAGCACCATGGAAGACCGAAAAGAAATGCTGGTCAAGATAGGCAATGATTTGGTAAGGGAACACCTATCTTTAACAGATTAACAGAGTTGGAAGGGAACTTGTAGGTCATCTAGTCCAACCCCCTTCCCAAGCAGGAGACCCTACACCATTTCTGACAAATGGCAGTCCAATCTCTTCTTGAAAGCCTCCAGTGATGAAGTTCCCACAACTTCCGAAGGCAAGCTGTTCAATTGTTCTCACTGTCAGAAAATTCCTACTTATTTCTAGGTTGAATCTCTCCTTGATCAGTTTCCATCCATTATTCCTTGTCTGGCCTTCAGGTGTCTTGGAAAATAGCTTGACCCCTTCCTCTCTGTGGCAGACCCTCAAACATTGGAACACTGCTATCATGTCTCCCCTGGTCCTTCTCTTCGCTAGACTATCCATGCCCAGTTCCTGCAACCACTCTTCATATGTTTTAGTCTCCAGTCCCCTAATCATCCTGGTTGCTCTTTTCTGCACTTTTTCTAGAGTCTCAACATCTTTTTTATAGTGTGGTGACCAAAACTGGATATCTACTTTGGACAAGTTCAAATCTCCTGGACCAGATGGTTTACATCTCAGGGATCTGCAGGAATTGGCAGATGTGATCTCAGAACCACAGAGTAAAATCTTTCAGAGCTCCTAGAGCATGGAGGAACTGCCAGAGAACTGGAAAAGAGCAGATGTGGTTCCAATCTTCAAAAAGGGAAACAAAGGATCCAGGAAACTAATGACCAATCAGCTTGACATCAATACCTGGGAAAATCCTGGATAAGATAACCTAGCAGCAGATTTGTGAGCATCTAGAAATGAACAAGACCATTGCTAGAAGCCAGCATTTAGTTTGTTAAAACAGATTATTCCAAACAAACCTTATTGCCTTCTTTGATAAAGTGACTAAATTAAATCCAGAGAAGATGGAGCTTTTGGCAAATTGGATTCAAGGACTGAGGATCAGTCTCCCTGAAAGAACAGGTTTGCAAACTGTGGGTCCTTTTTAACCTTTATTGCCCATGGACTTCCAGATGGAGGTTGTGACAAGAAGCGACTTTGCAGAGTTAGGTGCAGAGGTGGGCTGCTGCTGGTTCGCACCGGTTTGGTAGTTAAGATTCTGCGCAGTTCGGCAAACCGGCAAATCCCACCACTGGCTGGCCCCACCTCCGCTCGTTTTTCAGCCTGTTTTCTGGGGCATTTTCTGGGCGTTTTTCAGCCAGTTTTGGACTGTTTATGGGCCTGAAAAATGGCCTGAAAATGGCCCCAAAACAACCTGAAAATGGCCCCAAATGGCCTGAAAACAGCCTGAAAACGGCCTGAAAACAGCCTGAAAACGGCCTGAAAATGGCCCGAAAAACGGCCTGAAAATGGCCCGAAAAACAGCCTGAAAATACCCCAAAAATGGCCTGAAAACGGCCCAAAAATGCCCCAAAAATGCCCTGAAAAATGGCCTGAAAAATGGCCCAAAAATGGCCCGGAAATGGCCCGAGAGAATGGCACCAAAATGGCCCCAAAATGGCCTGAAAATGGCCCAAAAATAGCCTGAAAACAGCCTGAAAAAAGGCCTGTAAACAGCCCGAAAAATGGCCTGAATACAGCCCGAAAAATGGCCTGAAAATGGCTCAAAAATGGCCTGAAAATGGCCTGAAAAATGGCCTGAAAATGGCCCCAAAATGGCTTGAAAATGGCCTGAAAACAGCCCCAAAAATGGCCTGAAAACGGCACCAAAATGGCCCAGAAAATGGCCCGACAATGGCCTGAAAACAGCCCAAAAACGGCCTGAAAACAGCCCCAAAACAGTCTGAAAACAGCCTGAAAATTGGCCTGAAAATGGTCCAAAAATGGCCCAAAAAGTGGCCTGAAAATGGCCCCAAAACGGCCAAAAAACAGGCCGAAAAATGGGCGGGGGCGGGGCCAGCCAGTGGTCGGATTAGCCCCAACCGGCTGAATTCTACCTCTGCCTTTGAGGCGAGTGGCTGGGAGGCAGGGCTGGGTGTGATGAGTGATGTCACCCACCCAGTCACATGACTAACCAGCCACACCTACCCAGCCAGAGAACCAGTTGTTAAGTTATTCAAGTCCCACCACTGGTTAGGTGCAACTGCTCAACTACTGTGTGGTTTAAGATATTGATTTCTCTCTGTACTATACAGTTGGCATTCAGATAATATATGAGCTACAGTATGTCACAGAAGTGAGTACACCCCCTCACATTTTGTAAATATTTAAGTATATCTTTTCATGTGACAACACTGAAGAAATGACACTTGGCTACAATGTAAAGTAGTGAGTATACAGGTTGTATAACAGTGTAAATGTGCTGTCCCCTCAAAATAACGCAACACACAGCCATTGAGGTCTAAACTGCTGGCAACAAAAGTGAGTACATAAGTGATAATGTCCAAATGGGGCCCAAAGTGTCAATATTTTGTGTGGCCACCATTATTTTCCAGCACTGCCTTAACCCTCTTGGGCATAGAGTTCACCAGAGCTTCACAGGTTGCCACTGGAGTGGTGGATGTTAGAGACCTTGTACACCTCCGTTTCAGGATGCCCCACAGATGCTCAATAGGGTTTAGGTCTGGAGACACGCTTGGCCAGTCCATCACCTTTACCCTCAGCTTCTTTAGCAAGGCAATGGTTGTTTTGGAGGTGTGTTTGGGGTCGTTATCATGTTGGAATACTGCCCTGTGGCCCAGTCTCCGAAGGGAGGGGATCATGCTCTGCTTCAGTATCAGAGGTGGGTTCCTCCCGGTTTGGACTGGTTCGCCTGAACTGGTAGCGACCCGCTGGTGACATCACAGTGACGTCATGGATTCGGTCCGTGGGCGCCGCCATCTCTTTTTTTTTATTATTTTTTTTGAATTTTTTTTGAATTTTTTTTTTTGGATTTTTTCCGGGTTTTTTTTCTTCTGTGCATGTGCAGAAGCTGAGTTTTCGGCACTGCGCATGCGTCGCCATCTTTTTTTTGGCTTTTTTTGGGGGGGGAATTTTTTTTTATTTTTTGGCATTGCGCATGCGCGCGCACGCGAAGCGCATGCGTGCCCACATGGCTCGGGAGAAAGCAAACCGGCAGTGAGGTAAGTTAGAACCCACCCCTGTGTAGAATGCTTTGGTCCATTTGGGAGATGACTAAAGCAGGGGTGGGTTCTTGATCCTTTTGCTGCCAGTTTGCTCAGTGTTGCGCAGTGTGTGCATGCGCGCACCAATCAAAAATTAGCTTCTGCGCATGCGCAGAAGCAAAATCCAAGATGGCGGCGCCCACGGAGACACCGACGGAACTGGCTCCGTGACGTCATCGCCGAGTTACTAACAGTTCTAAAGAACCGGTTAGAACCGGTAGGAACCCACCTCTGGACTAAAGCATGACTAACATGAGTAGGGCCTTGGTCACATGTGTAAATGTACGTTTGTGGTAAATATATGTATGTTTATGATAAGGAACCTGGCATATTTAATCATGTGTCTAACTGCTCAAATCTCAATAGTCTCCTAAAATATTTGGGCATTTTTATTTAGACATTTTCCAACATTTATAGTGCTCACACATTTCAAAGTGGCAGCCTTATGAGTTTCTATATCCAAAACTCTTTGTCTTTTTGCTTATTATTCAGTCATATGCGAATGGAATAGGCCTCAAAAAATGTGGTTGCTCTTCTAGAAATGCTCACTTTGGGGTCTGATGGTTTTTATATTATCTTTTATTTTTCCGATTAAAAGATTAATAAAAAAGATTAAATCAGCATTGATGGCCAGCTGCAAAATCAGCATTACAAAAGACATGAATCACTGTTGCACTTTTCTCTTTCTCACATGGACTGAAACGTTGGTTGAACAGGGTATTCAAATATCTGATGATGGGCTGCTTTGCTGTTGGTAATGCATTTAATCGGCCAGAACAAAAGCCAGATAGTATGTTGCTGTTATAGTTTGGGAGAGGTAACAAACAGATTAAATGTATTAAATATTCTACATGTAGATAATTGGAAATTGGGCATCTGTCTCTCTGTAGATCTGGTTCCTAGATCTGCTATTTAATGCATTTTCTAGCATAGTCAAAACTCAGTGCAAGAGAAATCTCAGATGAGAAGTCATAAAACTGCAACTTTTATTCCAACGGTTTTCCAAATTAGTTTGGAACTAATTAACTCCTACCAGTAATGATGCTAGATTATTTTTTAAAAAAAATGTAATGATGCTAGATCAGTTTTTGCAGCACTACACTTTAATTATACATTGAAAAACTATATATATAGGAAATTTTATTGCCAGATATGCGGTTCTGACAATCACCTACACCTAGACAGTTGTGCTATGTTGCTATTCTTCCAGAAGATAAAGTAAACTTCATTAATAAAAAGAGTCAGCTAGTAGAAGTTTTGAAAGCAAAGACTGGTGAGCATCATCCCAACGTCTCATTCGTCAAGAGGGAGATTTCTTGAAATCTAGTATGGATGCTATTACTCACTAAAGAAGAAGAATGTCAGTTTTACTACTTCACCAGCAATGGAATGAAGGCAACTGCCAACATGTCACCATCAGAAACAATACACATTTCCCCTTCCTTGGCAATGGATTCAAATATCTAGACACTGAGAAATTTTCTGTGAGCATCATGTAGATACAAAGGAAGATGACCTTGACAAAAATATGCAAGCTCTCTTACCGAAGCAATGAGGGGAGAAACAGTCCACAGCAGACTGAAAATATTTGGAAGAGGTTCAGATAGACACCTATCTATTTCACTGAAGGGTGAGAAAGACATAATCAGACTTGCAAGAATCTATTATTATATCCACTTGTAATAAAAGTAGTTTAGCCTTCCTTCACAGTTTTGGGGAGGGAAGGAAAGGATGAAGGATTTTGGAGTCAGGAGTCTTCCATCATCATACTGTATTAGTCAGAAGGGATAAAGAACTCTTATAAAAGGAGATAAAAGAAGCCTCAAAAATGAATAGTTGTAATTGAAAGTTTAAAGTGTTCAGAAATTTGCTAAAAGACTAATTCTGCCAAATACAAGGTGTCAGATAAATTTATGATTGGGCTGATTATAATGTTCTCTTTCAAAAGATTGAGTTAGGAACTAGGGGATCTTCAACTGTGCATTTGATTCTAACAGGGACAACTTTATTAAAATATTAAAGTGGTGAAAAATGGGTGTAAGTGACAATGTATTGTTTGAGTTCTTAATTTTAACATATGGTCAAGCATAACCTATGGTTTTTAGAAAATTTAATTTTAATAAACTAAGGAAGATGCTATGGGAACAGTAGCTTACAGATGAAGGTGTTATAGCCAAATGGACCTTGAAAAAGAAATTAAGGATAGCACAGACTCAGTCAAAGCAGTGAAGAATGGAACTAGGACACCTAAAAAGGCTAACATGATTGAAAGTAGCCCACAACAGAGACTAAAGAAGAGACTTATTGGAAATGGAAGAAAGAGCTAATTACAAGGACATCTATAAAAGTTAACTTTAGAAATATAAGAATGAAGTCAGAAAGGAAGGGCCAAAAATATATCAAGAAGAGTTTCTTCAATGTATCAGCAGTAGTAAGATGACAAAAATTAGAGGGCTCATTGCTTACTCCAAATGGATAATTTTAACAGATGGTCAAGAAAAAGCAACAGAACTAAACTAAAGAACTCCTATTCTGCTTCTGTCTTTATATCAGAACGGAATAATAATTTCAATAGCAAAGATTAGGAACAAACACAACTAGGAAGGATGCAAGACAGTAAGGATGTACTAAAGGAAATTTCAGCTAATTTGAGTGCCTTTAAAACTCCAGGCCTTGATGAAATATATTTCAAAATATTGAAACAATTGGCTAAAAACAATTGGGACTGCTGTCAATTCTCTTTGACATAAATTGCATAAGTTGGAGAAGAGCAAATATCCCCCACTTCAAGAAAAAAATTAAAAAGGATCCCCGTAATTATTGACCAATACTTAGATAGAACCAGAACAGATAATAAAGCAGTCTATTTGTAAGGATTATGGGGAATGTGTACGAATTCTCAGGATTACCTAACACACAAGAGCCTTCCTATGAATTAGATCATTTCCTTTTTTTCTTTATCTGTAACATTTCAAAGATAGGAAACCTTTAACGTGTCATTCAACCATGCTGCATGAGGGAGCTACCTCCCCTCTGCAGTAGTAATGCTTCTGCTACTATATCATTGCACCTAACTTAAGTTATTGCTAAATGTGTAGTTATTACTAAATTCCTCAAATAGTTAATCAAAGTCTTTATTAAAAAATATTTGGCAACTTCTCACAATTTGGTTTTTGGATTTGGAATCTGTATTGAGTAAAGTGATCCCATTGAGAACAAGTTGCACATACAGTATCTTCCCTTAAAAGCTTCCTGACAGGAAGATCTGAGCAACAGATGCAGATTGAGAATTTTTGGTCTCCAAAAAATTTTAAGATGTTGAATAACTCAAGGATGATTTAATTAGTTTTCCTGCATATTGTTTTAAATTATTCTTGTGGTTCTTTCCAATTTCAACCTGATGATTCTATATTTTTATGAAAAACAAGTCCAAATATCTTCTAATTCTGACTCGGTCAAAATACTATGCTTGGAATACATCTGAGGGTAGCAAATACAGATTATACATTCTCAGACAGAAGCAGTTTGGACATACACTTGAAGCAATAGGAGTAAAGTTCTATTCCATTGTAATGTGCTTCTCTTTCAAGGTAAACATCCAAAGAACCTGTTATATGAAAACATACACTCACCTAATATGAAATCTAATCTCTTTTATCTCCAGTACAGAAGCCAGCTGGCTTAGTACCTAAACAAACCTCTTGAGGCTAAATAGCAATATAGACCTTTGAATTACTTGGAATAGTTTTAGACAAAATAGGCAAATTTATATTGGAGATCAACTGCAAGGAAATTCGTGTTAATTTTTTTTTATTTCTAAAATCTGTTCTACACCCTACATATTTCTGTTGAAATTTCTATGGAATTATTTACATTAGAGAGTGCTGCATTTACATTTGCATATATTGGAGAAGATTGTGAACAAAATTTGATACATTTTTAATGAATTTGTTAGACAACTTACAGTGTACTTTTGGTATGAATTTAATGTTGAGACTGATTTGGTCATCTTGATATATTGAATGAACAGGAATGCAATCCTGCTAAGTCTTCTACCCCTTTGGCAACTTTCAGTTCCACTGACTAGGGTTTCCTTTTCAACTTTTAGTGGGACTGAACTGGAGACATTTCATTTCATTGTTGTTCCATGCCCTTAAGATGCTGCTGGTAGACTACTGTTGTGTACCTGAGCATCTGATCTAAGAGTGTATCTATGTGATTCATTTCTATTGTGAACAAGTTGTTAAATTTTGGTGCAAAGATAGAAGCTACATTTCTCTCTCCCTTCCCTCCCTCCCTCCCTCTCCATTTGTCTCACACTCTTACACAAACGTAGGTCCTGAAGTTATCAGGGTGAGACTACTTTATTGGTCTGTTATTACTCTGCCCTACTATACAAAGAATCTCTGGTAGATTGAATGCCCCAGCGAGCTCCAAGCCCTCAGACCCAATTAAATCCCATTGATTCTGTCCTTTTGTGATGTCTCTGCTACTGTTGTTTGCACCCAGGCAAATATAGCTGGAATGCTTCTTGGAATATGGTTTATTCTTCTAAGCATCTATTGGTTTGATCCCAGAAGAACAAGTTATTTTTCAGTAAGGAAGTGTAAAAATGTTTCTGTACATGTGCATCAGAGGTGGGTTCCTCCCGGTTCGGACCGGTTTGCCTGAACCGGTAGCAACCCGCTGGTGACATCACGGAGCCGGTTTGGTCGGTGCCAGTCTGTGGACGCTGCCATCTTTTTTTTTTTGGAATTTTTTTTTAATTTTTTTTTGAATTTTTTTTTAAAAAAAAATTGGGAATTTTTTTTTTAAATTTATTCTGCGCATGCGCAGAAGCTGAGTTTCTGGCACTGCACATGCATCACCATCTTGTTTCCGGCTTTTTTTGGGGGGGATTTTTTTAGGATTTTTTGGCACTGCGCACGAGGCACCGCCACGTGGCGCGGGAGGAAGCGAACCGGCAGCGAGGTAAGTTAGAACCCACCCCTGATGTGCATGTGTACAAAAGGCTCTGTTTGTGCATAGGAGTATGTTTTTCCTAGCATAAAGTAAGGGAATCCCTTGAAAATAACAGCTGCCTGTTCCCAAAAAATTCTTCCTTAAAATTGGTGTTGAAAAGTAAATTGTTGAATTGCAAAAGTGGAAGTGCAGAAAAGTGTAGCAAAACTTCTTTGTATTTCTTTGTATGTTCCTAAGTTCCCCCACTTTCCTCATGTGTTGTTTAGTATATTAACACATACTCTTTCTGAATGTTGGATTTTGTCAAGAACTAAAATATAAATAAATGTATGAGATCAGGCTTCAGATGAAATCTGGTAAGACAGAAGTGACTGTGGGTGGGAGGGCCCTCTGCATTAAGGAGTTTATCATCTTTGACCTGGCTGGGGTAGCAGTACCCCAGACAGATTCAATGAGTAATTTGGAGGTCCTCCTGGACTCACAGTTTGCTTCTCAAAGAGCAGGTGGCAGTTGTGGCTAGGAGGGACTTCGCTCAACTTCCTGTTGCACACCACTTATGTCAGTGGTGAAATCCAATTTTTTTTACTACTGGTTCTGTGGGCGTGGCTTGGTGGGTGTGGCGTGGCTTGGTGGGCGTGGCTTGGTGAGCGTGGCAGGGGAAGGATACTGCAAAATCCCCATTCCCACCCCACTCTGGGGCCAGCCAGAGGTGGTATTTGCCGGTTCTCTGAACTACTCAAAATTTCCGCTACCGGTTCTCCGAACTACTCAAAATTTCCGCTACCGGTTCTGCAGAACCTGTCAGAACCTGCTGGATTTCACCTCTGACTTATGCCCTTTCCTTGAATAGGGAAGCCCGTCTGTCAGTCAGTCATGTTTCCGATCTGGATTATGGCAATGTGCTTTATGTGGGGCTACCCTTGAAAAGTATCTGGAAGCCTAAGCTGATACAGAATGCTGCTGGATGAGCAATTTTGGGCACCTGCATTGGGTGCCAGTTTGCTTCCGGGTACAATTCAAGGTGTCGGCTATGACCTTTAAAGCCCTACATGGCATGGGGACAGGTTATCTGTGGAGCCATCTTCTCCCCATTACATTGACCCATCTCACTCAGACAGGCAGGGAAGGTGTGCTATGGACCTTATCAGTTAAAGAATTTCAACTGGCGGTCCAGAAGAGAAGTCTTCCCTGCCATTTGGAATATTCTCCCCTTCAGAGGTGAGGCAGGTCCCCATTCTCCTGGCCTTTCAGAAGCATTTGAAAATATACATTACTCCTTAAGACAATTGGATAATTGGAATTTGAGAGCCTAATATATAATAAACAAGCTAGTGAAAATATTTTGATGTATGAGCCAGAAAAATACTACAAACATTTCCCTTTCCTGGCAGCAAAATACAACATAACATAAGCAACTAATGATTTGCTACCCTTTTGGCCCACTCAGAATTTGAAGTCAATACAGCCTGTTTCACTAGTGCTGGAAGGTATGGCTTCCTTGTATTATCTGACAATCTGTCAACATGTTTATTTTTAAAAATAGTCTTTTAGTTTAGGCCAAATGCTTATTCAACTGTATTTTTCTTTTTAAAAAAATATTGACATTTAACTAAACTTAAAAGCTATGTACCTATTACATCTCTAATAACTTATTGGTTTTCCAGGCTTTCTAGGAGGCACAACTTTAGAATTCTCTTCCTATTTCAAATGTGCTGTTTTATCCAGTACCATCATTCATGTAATTGTGCAAAAGTCTATGTATACAGGTAGTCCTTGACTTACAACAGTTCGTTTAGTGACCATTCAAAGTTTCAACAGCAGCGGAAAAAAGTGATTTATGACCATTTTTCACACTTACAACCATTGCAGCATCCCCATGGTCATGTCATCAAAATTCAGACGTTTGGCAACTGGCTCATATTTATGATGGTTTGAGTGTCCCTGGTTCATGTGATCACCTTTTGTAACCTTCTGACAAGCAAAGTCAATGGGGGACCCAGATTCACCTACAGTAACAACCACATTGCTAACTTAACTTTAGTGATTCACTTAAGAACTGTGGCAAGAAAGGATGCAAAATGGGGCAAAACTCACTTAACAAATATCTCACTTAGCATCAGAAATTCTGGGCTCAATTGTGGTTGTAAGTCGAGGACTACCTGTGTTACAACAACATTTCAGTGCAAACAGAAAAAGAAATAAATTAAAAATCTGTGTTGGTGGTCTCAACATCACACAGCAAGTTTCATCGATGTCATGATGAATTTTTATAGGAACCAATTACAATCTAATTTAGATTCATTTTGCAGTTTTGTCTTGGCCCTATGCTGTTCAACATCTATATGTAACCAGTTGAAGAGATTTTAAATACTTTGGAGCGGGGTACCATTATTATGCAGATGACACCACTTCCATTTTTCCTTAACATTCAGTTCCAAGGAACCATTGAAATTCAGTTCTACTACTGAAGATAGTTCAAGTTTAGCAATTGGCTAAGTGAGGGAGAACAATTTTAAGTAAAATCTACACAAAACCAAGGTGCTGTTGATAAAGTGGAAAGTAAGAAATGTCAGCCAAGGATTAAGACTGAGCCTGTTTCTTGATGGGATTGTTCTCTCCCTGAGATAGATGATAGATAGATAGATAGATAGATAGATAGATAGATAGATAGATAGATAGATAGATAGATAGATAGATAGATAGATAGATGATAGATAGATAGATAGATAGATAGATAGATAGATAGAGAGATAGATAGATAGATAGATAGATAGATAGAGAGATAGATAGATAGATAGATAGATAGATAGATAGATAGATAGATAGATTTTGCTGCCTTTGAGTCAGTTTTGACTCCTGGCAACTGCCTGCACAGATCCCTGCAGTTTTAATGACAGCATTTTCAGAAGTGGTCCAAATTCATCCTTCATCCTAAGATGGGACTAGAACTCATGATCTCCTGATTTCTAGCCTTCATCACTACATCAAGATGGCATGTAATGTTACAAAGATTAAGACACAAATGTCTATGGAGATTCTCAGTCATTCAGGTCATGGTTGTCGCAAAGGTTCATTTTCAAGAGGCAACTGGACTTTCTGATTTTTCCTTTGAAGACGGTTCACTTCTCATCCAAGAAGCTTTTTCAGCTCTGACTGGATGGTGGGGAATGGAAGGATTTATATTCCTTGCAGACAGCTGGTCATTTGCATTCTTTTAGAGAGTCGTTGAGGCCTCTTGGAGGTTTATCTGTGTCCTCAGGCTCACCTGAGTAGTGCAATTAGGTGTGGAGCTTTCTTGGAACTGCTGAAAGGACTGTGTTGTGGTCAGGCGATAGATGATGTCATATCCCTCCCCCAATGTTGAGAGAGGACTGTTCAATTTTGACATAGATGATATAGATGGCTTCTTTGACCCCTCTTTCAAACCAGCTGATTTGAAAGAAGGGTCAAAGAGGCCATCTATGTCAAATGACTCTCTAAAAGAATGCAGATGACCAGCAAAACATCTTCAAAGAAAAAACAAGAAAGTCCAGTTGCCTCTTGAAAAAGCACCTTTGGGATTAAGACACAAACAGGGGTGAAATTCAGCAGGTTCTGACAGTTTCTGGAGAACCGGTAGCGGAAATTTTGAGTAGTTTGGAGAACCGGCAAATACCACCTCTGGCTGGGCCCAGAGTGGGGTGGGAATGGAGATTTTGCAATATCCTTCCCCCAGGAGTGGGGAGGGAATGGGGATTTTGCAGTATCCTTCCCCTGGAGTGGAGTGGGAATGGAGATTTTGCAGTATCCTTCCCCTGCCACACCCACCAAGCCACGCTCACAGAACCGGTAGGGAAAAATTTTGAATTTCACCCCTGGACACAAACCCCCTACAATATATAATCCCCTGGCACCGAGAATAAATAATAACCCCACTCAATAACTCCCTCCTGTCCCAGTCAACAACAACACAAATTAACATCTAGTACACCTGTAACATTCCACCTAGGCAGGTCTGGCTTGGCCAGTTTTCGCTACATTTTCTCCACATTCTACTTTGATGAATCTGCTCTACTACCTGGGACTATCCTAAAATGTTCACAGAGCTGTAATTGACCTAAAATGCTACAGCTAGGATGCTAACTGGTGCCGCTTTGGAAAATCTGCATTGTTGCCAATTGCTTTCCAGGCAAAATTTTGTTGAAATTGCTATATGTAGCAAAATGTGTGGGAAGAGAGAGAAATTAAAATAACACAAAAATTCACAAAAGGGTTTCTGGAGACTGGTGCTTATCTTGAATAGGAAATTACATTTAGACAGAAAGCCTAGGTATCTGATATAGCTGAACTCTAAGTTAAAGAATAAAAAGATCACATGGTGTTGGCACAATGACTATTCCATTAGCAGAGGAGAAGTTGTGAAAAAGTGTGGGAAGGAGAAGCAGGAGCTCTGGTCATTTCCCCATAAATAACCTTAAGTGATGGGCCAAAATAACAGTTATAAAAACAAGCTTTATATTCCTTCAACACTATTGTGATTCTATAAAACACTATAAGACATTAATGGGGAAATATTTTTTTTTAACTACACTTACTATTCTTAGTGAAGAGTAGCTAGAAAAGACGCAGCTAGAGCTACATGTAGAAACTCTAACTCTGAACTGCCATCTAGGGATCATCTAGATTTTTGCAGCTCAGATTTGGTAGCCGTATTGCAAGAAGGCAATGTATAGATCAGTGATGGCAAACCTTTTTCTTCTTGCGTGCCAAAAATGGGAGTGTGTGCCCTCCACACGTGCCACACTGCGCATGCGCGCATCCCCGTGCATGCCCCCCCCCGTTGGGCCATTTTTCACCCTCAGGCTTCCCTGAAGCCTCCGGAGTGTGAAAAACGGCCCAACGGGCAAACCAGAAGTTCGGAGTCTGTTTTTCCGAACTTCCGGTTTGTCCGTTGGGCCATTTTTCGCACTCTGGAGGCTTCAGGGAAGCCTCCTGAAGCTTGGGTAGGGCAAAAATGGCCTTCCCCAAGGCTGAAAATCAGCTGGCCAGCACGCGCATGCGCACTGGAGCTGACATAGGGCAACGCCTCACGTGCCCTCAGATATGGCTCCGCGTGCCATAGGTTCGCCATCATGGGTATAGATCTTGCAACCAATTTTGAAGCTCTAAATAATTTAGTCCTAAATGGGGATAATCTCTTCGGTCATACATCTATTGGGACTTGAAGATCTCCAGGAGAGACCTTCAGAGGTCTGTTTATCAGCACTTGGAAGTGGAACTTATTTTGAGTTACTCCTAGGTCTCAGGAGTTGACTTTGGTTCTTATTCTCTTAGTCTTTGGAAATCTATAAAGACACATCTGTTTCTTGACTAATGATTTTTTTTAAATCATGTTTGTATTTATTTATTGTAAAGTTAAGCTTTGATTTTTCTATGTATGCTATTGTAAGTAAATATCCTTTTTGAACAGAAAGGAAGCATATTACTCAAGCACTGTATATATTGTAATATACAGTAATAACAATAGCAATAGCACTTAAACTTAGGTACCATTTCATAGAGCTTTACAGCCCTCTCTAAGCAGTTTACAGAGTCAGCATATTGCCCCCAACAATCTGGGTCCTCATTTTACTGACCTCGGAAAGATGGAAGGCTGAGTCAACCTTCAGCCAGTCAAGATTAAACTCCTGGCAGTGGGCAGAGTCAGCCTGCAATGCTGCATTCTAACCACTGTGCCATCCCAACTCTTTTTTATTGTCTTTTACAAACAATAAAGTTTGTAAAAGTTTCACAAACTTTCCATCTCTGAGGGAAGGACTGTCCTCCTTTTTTCCTTTTTTTTTCCACAAGTAAGTAGAAATGAAACCTAGAATCCTGTACATTTAGTTTTTGGAAAAAAATATTGGTTGGTGGTAGGTTTGGGCCTGTGTTTTAAATAAAGTATGTAAGCCGTTACACTGAAATGAATGAGGATAAATCTGCAGGAATAATTTTGCACATTGCAAACTAGTAAGAAGTAGCTGAAATGACCGAATAGGTTGGTTTTATTTCTATTCCACAAGATTATTTATTTTATAATGTTTTAAAAGAAGGGTGCCTTGTAGTTCTGCATGAACATAGAATCTATATATTTTCTACAGTGATTAAATATAATTCAGTAAACATATGCTAAGTCTCTAATATAATTGTGGGACAGCTGCTTTTATGGTATTATTGGCTGAACTTTTAATTTAGCCTTGAGAGGGAGCTCTTGTTCATACCATGAATTCCTTCTTAAATTGACTTGGAGAAAGCTATAATAAACCATGCTTTTTAACATAAATTGTATTATGGGAAGTTTGTAGTGTATTTACCACTAAAAACCATTTTTTTTGAATTAAAATAAGCATACACAAGGATATCATTTAATCAAATTAACCCATTTCATTTAGAGGAAATCCTACTGCTTCTGGATGAAGATTCAAAATACATATATTTTGGTGTATGTTTTCTAATGCTAAAGGCTGAACAAATAGAGGCATCTATAAAGTAGGAATTCAATTGGAACAGTTGCTTTACAATAGTACATATCCAAATCAGAATAAGTGTGTTTTGAATCTTTTGGTCCATACACAGAGCAAATCAGGGATGTTTTTTCTGGATAAGAACTTAAATGCAGTTGTGTTGGGCAAAAGTGATTTGAGGGATATAAGAGCAAGACAAAATCAAGGATATTGGCAGCCAATGGGGCAGGGAGGAGAAGGAAGGCTTGGGGTCAATGGGATATGCTGTAATGGGAGATGCTGAGGAGAGGAGAGAAAGGAGAGTGACTAGCCTATTTTTGTGAAATTACTTAAATATCCCTCAAATGTAAAGATACTGGTTATCACATTTAAAGCCCTTCAAGACTTTATGGGTCCAGGTTACTTGAGGGACCATTTCACCCCACTGACTTTGGCCTGTCCCACTCGTACTAGCCAAATGAGGCATGCTGCTGGTCACATCAACCCAATTACTCCGGCTGGTGGGGTCTGCTTCTCTGCTGTTGCTCCTGCCCTCTGGAACATCTTGCTCCTGATATGAGATTGCATGTATTAACAGAGTTGGAAGGGGCCTTGTACGTCATCTAGTCCAACCCCCTGGCCAAGCAGGAGACCCTACACCATTTCTGACAGATGGCAGTCCAGTCTCTTCTTGAAAGCTTCCAGTGATGAAGCTCCCACAACTTCCAAAGGCAAGCTGTTCCATTGGTTGATTGCTCTCACTATCAGAAAATTTCTCCTTGTTTCCAGGTTGAATCTCTCCTTGGTCAGTTTCCATCCATTATTCCTTGTCTGGCCTTCAGGTGCTTTGGAAAATAGCTTGACCCCCTCCTCTCTGTGGCAGCCCTTCAGATATTGGAAGACTGCTATCATGTCTCCCCTGGTCCTTCTCTTCACTAGTCTAGCCATGCCCAATTCCTGCAACCATTCATCATATGTTTCAGCCTCCAGTCCCCTAATCAACTTGGTTGCTCTTCTCGGCACTCTTTCTAGAATCTCAACATCTTTTTTATAGTGTGGTGACCAAAACTGGATGCAGTATTCTAGGTGTGGTCTTACTAAGGCTTTATAGAGTAGTATTATAGATTGGCCCCAACCTTCCTATCCTTTTGTAAGGACCTCAAGACCTGGCTCTTTGGGCTTCAGTTTACAATTTTGAGTATTAATCCACTGAACTATAATAAAGGGTATAACATTATATGCTACTAGGACTACAAACAAATCCATATTAATTTATATTGTCAGCTCTTGTATATTTTTCCTTCCTTCCAAAATGAAAAGGGATTTATTTTTTATTGAAATTAATTTATTCGTCCACAGTTATTTGCTACAGTATATTAAATGTATAACTTTGTTTATGTTTCATGTAAACAGGTTTATTTCTAGAGCAAACATTTTATGATTAATTGTTTGAATGAGCTACCAGAAAAAAAGATGGAGCACCTGGTTATATATGAGGTTTTTTTTTTCATAATTTATGATACTAACTTCACCTTCTTTCAAAGTGTGTTATTTTGTTTTATTTCTAACACAATACTTTCAAATCCACCTTTTTTCATTTTAGGATTAAAATGTTCCTTTGCTGTCAGAACAGCTAATGCTTCTTTGAAGATTAGCACTATCTGCCCGAGTCTTTTGCAGTTTCCTCAGTCATAACATGTATATTTATAAATAAGCAGACATCACACAATATCTTTTTTTCCCCATCACCTACATTGACACCATAAAACAACCTGCCACTAAGGGAAAGAGTTGTGGTGGAGAACTCTATACTTTGCTTTGTTCTCCCATTCAATTGATGCTTTTTTTCCTATGAAGGATCATAGATGTTCTGCATGCCAACCTTTAAAAGCTGGCTGTTCTTCTTCCATATCTTCATTTGTCTTAAATCAGGCAAGAACTATTGTGCTTTCTGAAAAAAAAAAAACGTACTTGAGTCACTGTGGGTCATCTATCTCTCTTGTTGATCTTCAGGATTCTTGAACTGATGGGTTTTTTGTTTTCTGAAAAATCACACTATGTTGCCTGATGTATTTGGAATTAGTGAGATTAAAACAGAGGTGGGTTCCTCCCGGTTCGGACTGGTTCTATAGAACTAGTAGTAACTTGGTGGCCTGGGTTGCCACGTCCCAAACTGGTTCTTTCGGTGGCGCCATAGGTGGCGCCATCTTGTTTTTTGCTTCTGCGCATGCGCAGAAGCTTTTTTTAAGCACTGCGCATGTGCAAAGTGTGCGTGCGACACTGAGCAAACCGGCAGCAAAGAAAACCAGAACCCACCCCTGGATTAAAAGGAATAACAACTTAATAGAATACCACATTAAGAGAGATGGAATTCATTAGGATCACTGGCACCACAAATAGGCTACGTCAATAATACAGATGGTTGTCTGATTTTTTCGGATATTTTAGTTGAATTATAATTTCATTGCTTTATTTGCAGTGGACAAAATTAAGTTAGGTCGTACAAGCGGGTGAGCTGAAGATTGTGAACTTTCTAAAGAGGTCACATTTTGCTGAAAAGGCAACCTTTCTAATTCTGAAATATTATTTTTTTCAAATTATATTGTTTTTTCCATTTCAGAAAACCTTTAAAATCTATTATGAGAATATAGAAAAAATGTGGGTCCCAGATCTGGTTATGTTGGTAAGAATTATTATTTATTATATGTTTGTATATATTTATTTTCCTGTCAATATAGTCACTATAAGATGAGGTCTTCTTTCTAAAACACATTTGGAATATCAAAGAAAACACATTAATGCAGTGTTTCTTCTTTCTTTCTAACTATTCAAATAGAATACAATTTTTGTCCTAAAGAAGCCTGATTCTGCTATTTCTCTTAATATTTGTGATATGGCACTTGCAGCAGATAAGATGCTAAATAGATGATACCGGTAGCTCACAATAGAGATGTTTGCATGCAGATGTGCAAGTTCACCTATGTCCCAACCTTAACAACAAAGGCAAGGCTGACTCCAAGACTTCCTGTTTCACAAATATCCTTTGACTCAGGGATGGGATGGGCTACAGTGGGGAACAATCAGGAGTGGGTTCCTCCCGGTTCGGACCGGTTCTCCCAAACTGGTAGCGGCCCGCTGGTGACATCACGATGACATCACCGAACCGGATCTGTCGGTGCCGGTCCGTGGGGGCCGCCATCTTTTTTTCGAATTTTTTTTCGATTTTTTTTTAATTTTTTTTTTCCTTCTGAGCATGCGCAGAAGCCGACTTCTGGCACTGTGCATGCAGTCGCCATCTTTTTTTCGGCTTTGTTTTTTTATTTATTTTTTATTTTTTTATTTTTTTGTTAATGCGCATGCACGTGCCCAAGCAGCGCGGGAGGGAGCGAACCGGCAGCGAGGTAAGTTGGAACCCACCCCTGGGAACAATATATCATAGGTTTTTCAGATTGGTTCAGAAGAGCTGATATTTTGCATCTGTTTTTCTTATTAAGAAGCCATTGTGTCAGGCATTCTGGCGGAGGTGTGACAGAAAACCGTGCCAGCAGTTGGCTGCCCGTAGGCCTAGGGCTAGGTATCTCTTGTTTGATACGAGGAAGGCTTGCACAACCTTTCTACTATATCCCCTAAATAAGTTCATAATATATTCTTCTTGCTCCCTGATGTATTCTCATATCCTGCTTAGCCCTAGTGTGCTTCACTAGAATTTACTATATACATTGATTGAGTAGTTATATAGTACTTAGCCAAATGTGAACATCTCTCTCTTTCTCTCTCCAAAGAAAGATAGGTCCATTTGATGTAAACTAATGGTGCTTGTAGTTATGGATAGGCAAGTGTATGATGGCATTCACCTGAAAACATAGTTCTCCATGTTCATAACAAAGAGGTGCAGGGTATGATTCCTTTGGAACACGTAAGCATTGAGAATATCAAGAGAATGTTGTTCCTTTGCATTACCAGCAAGAGCTCCTTTCTTGAGTTGCTCTGGATAGATAAGCTCGTCTGGGTGAAAAACAGCCAAATCACCATCTGGTTGTTGATCTGACCGAAAATAGTGTAGTGCTGTTATTTTTATTTTCTACATCTCCATTCATAGCTTTGGATCCCTCAGGCTTGAAACCAGATCACCCCGGTTGACCAGACTGTTTTCTTTGAAACAACACATTTTGCAGTGTTGTTTGTCTCCTGCTGGATGATAATTTCCCAGACATAAAACAAATCTTTCTGTGCTGAGACATTTGTTGCTGACCCTGAATGTTAATGTATGGCATTCAGCAGAAGTCACATTTTTTTTCCTCCATTTCTCTGAAATTCTCTTTGGACCAACACTATATAGTAAAAGTTCCCCATAGTGGTTCTGAAAAGTTAATTAGAATGCTGGCTCCATCCCTTTGTATCCCTCTGCTTTAATATCTCCAAATGACATTTTTTATTAGCTCAGTTAGTGAAACATGACCAGGCCCTCTCAGCTATAGGCTACCCATTCTTAATCAAGGCACGCTCTTTTCTTTTAGTGTTCCCAACTGATACCTAAAAATAGTATATGAGCTTTTCCATGAAATTGAACTTTTAAACTAACTGGCTTAAAACCTGCTGTAGATCCTTTTGGATGTCTGTTAATTATAATCTTAAACCAACCCATTTCCAATCTGTAAGCTTTCCTCTCAAAATCACATTCTTTGCGTGCTAGCAGATCTCTCTTCATTGCTTCTACCTGCTGGCTGCTACTTTTTTTCTCTCTCCAGCAGAATCTTAGTGTGTTGTTTATATTATCCAGTGAAAAACAAAACTGTTCTCACTGCAAAGGAAATAATGCCACATTACTTCTTTCCAAGCTACTCCACGCACGGGAGCAAAACACTGTGTAAGAGTTGGAAACCAAAGTATCTCTTTGCTTCTTTCACCTATATATAGCTATAGCGCTGCCTTCAAGTTGGCCAGAAGTGAAGCGTATTCCTGATATACTAGCTAATCTCAATGTGCTTGGCAAGCTACTTCCACAAATGGCTGTTCTTCATTCTGTACTGTGAAACACCCATCATAATGTGTCATAGAAAAGTGATCCTCATTAGGTTTCTGTCAGTCTAGACTAATGTACTCACTGTTGGATCTGACAGCCTTTATAATCATGTCAATTTTGTCCCTAAAACCATTACCCTATTTTTTTTAAATAAAAACTGTGTCTGACAGTCATTTACAGTATATAGCACAGAGGAAACTGTGCAGATGGCAAATTAGCATTCATTATATTTTCTATTTACATTCTATTTAGTGTGTATCTATAGTAGATGTGGTACCACCTTGTTAAGCGTGCAGCTTCAAAAATTTATTAAGAAATTTTTTTTCTTAATAAAGATTTTTCATTCTGTCCCTTAACCTTTTCCTTCCTTCTGCCTGTTAACCTACTTCATAGTACCAAATCTTACACCTTGCAGATATTCTTTTAAAAGAAAAAGAAAAAGAAAAAGAAAAAAGGAGAGTAGCAACCTCTGATGGCTTCCGTTGCCTAAATATACTCCTATCTTGCTCTTTAATGCTTTTTGTTTTTCCCATATAGATTTTAGTAAAGCGACACTTCGTGATTATGAGTAACATTGGAGCTCAGCACAGTATTTTAGTATCTTTTCCACCCCCTTTTATGAACTAATGCAATTAGAAGTGCATTCACAACAGTCCAAATGCCCATGTGAGAAATGGTGTTGTAAGTTGAAGACACCATTAAGTTAATGCTTCTGAAAGCGAAAAGGGATTCTGTGCACCCTGGACTTTTATGTTCCTTTATGGTTCTACATAGTATAAAAGCCATAAATGTGGTGGTCATATGTTAAGGTAACAGGCTCACCATTTGTCTCATATGCATTATATATATATTTGTGCCTTTGTGTGTCTAAAGCTGGCATCACTTAAGGGTTGATAATTTTCAGATTCACTTTCCAACAGAGGTTGTGCAGGAGACAGAACTTCTTTTCCTCCAGGCACGTACATTATGTTTTTTTCTTCCCTAAGTAGGTACTATTTTCTATCCAACTAAAAATCCTAAATATATAGTAATTTTCTATCTAGCACGTGTATGTGTGTGACAGAGAGAGAGAAAGAGAGAGAGAGAAAGAGGGAGAGAGAGAGAGAGAGCGAGAGCGAGAGAGAGAGAGAGAGAGAGAGAGAGAGAGAGAGAGAGAGAGAGAGAGAGAGAGAGAGAGAGAGAGAGAGAGAAAGAGAAGGAGGGAGAGGGAGAGGGAGAGGGAGAGGGAGAGGGAGAGGGAGAGGGAGAGGGAGAGAGCAGGAGTGAGAACAGCATGGATGTAATTTCTCTTTTATAGCAGAAAAGGAATAGGCAATTTACTGACTGTAGTTCTGCCATTAACATCCTAGAGATGGATTACAGGAAAACAAATTTATTCCAGATTTTTTTTTAAATCTTGCTTCACTTTTTAGTTTTTAAAATACATTGCCTTTCTCTGAGATAGTAATAAAAGTATCCACTTCAGTGGGATTCCATCTTAGATTACTAATGTTCAGAATGTGTTCTAGATATTCTGGAATTATTCACTCCCATTCCCAGTAGAATTTTAGAATGATGCAACAATTAAATGCAAGTGCTCTGTCCCTTCCAAGATAAACAAAACTGGGACAGAAATCCAAACGATGGTGAATCAGTTCTAATAATGTCATTATTTATTTTTGAACTTACATCTTACCTTTCTTTTTTGAGAGCTCAGCAAAGTGTCTTCCTTGATCTTATTCTCAAAACATTCAATCCCATGAAATAAATTGAGCTAAGAAAGAGAAAAACTGCCCCATCTGATGCTAAGGAGATCCTGTCTTGGTCTCTGGAGGCTGTGGGGTCTGCATGGGGAAGAATAGACTTTAGCATAACCCAAGCAAGACTGAGTTTCTCTGAGTTTTAGGGCCTCTTGGACACAAGGATTTTCCATCTTGATGACTAGCTGGGGTTGTTGTACTCCAGATGGACTCTGTGTACAATCTTGAGGGTCTTCCTGGATTTGCAGCTCCTGCTCGAGTAGCAAGTTGCAAGGAGGTCTTTTGCACAACTTGGGGGGGGGGAGGCTGTGTGTCAGTTCCACCCCTCCTGGATCAGAGGGCACTTAGCAGTCACTCATTTTTTGGTCACGTTGAGTATTGCAGTGCACTTTAGATGAAGCTACAGTTGAAGAAAATGCAGAAGCTAACATTGATCTAAAGTGTTGCAGGAAACAATTACTCACTCACTCATGTTAAACTTTTGCTTTGTGAGCTGCACTGGCTCCCACTAGGTTTCTGTGTGCAATGAAAGTTGCTGATTGGCACTTGTGTAGTCTTTCATGGCATGGGATTGGGATATCTGAGGGACTGCTTTTCTTCAGTTGTCTCTACCAACCTCATCAGGTCTGGCAGGAGGGACATACACCACCTATTAAAGAATTTCATACAGTGGGATCCAGGAAACCTGCCTTTCTTACATAAGTGCCTAGCCTTTGGAATATCATTCCCCCTAAGCTTAGATTGTTCCTGACTCTGCTGACCTCTTAAGAAGCCTCTGAAGACTTGGCTGTTCTCCCAGGCATGAGCTTTGGTGGGTCTGTGAGGTTCCATTAATTTATTGTTGATGGTTATCCTTTGCTGCCATTCTGTTTTAGTCTTGTATGGATTTTTTTTTAATTTTCTGTATTGTTATATTGATGTTTTATCTGTCAACCAATTAAAACAGAATTGCTTGTGCAAGATGTGCAACCATATAAATTGAATCAAAGGAGTTACGGTAAGTAAGCGAGTCACCCAGAGGTTCATGGTTGAGTGAAGACTTGAATCCAAGTCTTCTTGACGGATACACAGTTCCTTAACCATGAGCTGCCTTGCCTTTGCTCATTTGAAAAAAAGTTTGTAATAAACATTCAAAATAAAAAAGTGAACCCAAGTGTTTTCCCCCCCCTTGCTCTTTGCTATGGTTCTGCTACCTGTTCAATGAACCTAGTACAAATGAAAATATTACTGTTGTTTTGCATATGGCCAATAACCTGATCTTGTATTTGGAGAGTTGGGACCATAGAATCCAAAGGAAGGAAGAATTCTTCCCATGAACAAAATTAAGTTTAGTAGCCTAAGAGTCTCAAAGGCCATTCAGAAAAAGCATGGAAAAAGAAACTGAGCAATTAAGAGAAGCTTTCTCTCAAAGGATGCTATTATCTAAAGTGCCAAAGAAACTGAATCAGGCATGTAAAATATATTATTCAGTGGTTAGTATGTCAGACTAGAAACAGGCAGACTAAACATTTATTCATTTGTTTATTTATTTAATCAATTTATATGGCCACCCATCTTTCAAATCCATGGATATGAAATCCACACAATTCTCATTGGTACATCCAGTCACTTCTTCTTAGCCTTACCTACTTTTATAGGATTATTATGACAATGAAATGTATAACAGAATAACAGAGTTGGAAGGGACCTTGGAGGTCTTCTAGTCCAACCTCCTGCTCAGGCAGGAAACTCTATACTGGTTGTCGAGTCTCTTCTTAAAAACTTCCAGTGTTGGAGCATCCAAAACTTCTGGAGGCAAGTCGTTCCACTGATTAATTGTTCTGTCAGAAAATTTATCCTTAGTTCTAGGTTACTTCTCTCCTTGATTAGTTTCCATCCATTGCTTCTTGTCCTGCCATCAGGTGCTTTGGAGAATAGCTTGACTCCCTCTTCTTTATGGCAACCCCTTAGATGTTGGCATACTGCTATCATGTCACCCCTAGTGTTCTTTTCATTAAACTAGACATACCCAATTACAGAAACTGTTCTTTATGTGTTTTAGCCTCCACTCCCCTAATCATCTTTGTTGCTCTTCTCTGCACTCTTTCTAGAGTGTCAACATTTTTATGTCGTGGCAGCCAAAACTGGATGCAGTATTCTAAGTGTGGTCTTACCAAGGCATTGGCACACAAGACAGAAAGAGGGAGGGAAAGAAGCAGAATTGAAGCACCACTTAAAAGAAAAGCTCTAAGTCACCATGAATTATTTAAAAGAAGCATAGGTTATAAATGTAATATATAAGTCATTCAAGCATTTGTGACCCCGGCTGAAACTTGAACACAAGAATTCTAGAGGTTGGATGTGAGTCCTCAGAACAGTTTAGCAATTTAACACCCATACTGACCATCATTATCATCATATATGCAAGATACCACCATCTTTATTAGCAGTAGCAGAGAGTTGAGTGTTTGGATGGTGAATCTATCTATGACACAGGGAGTAATCCTACTTGTGTTTAAGGAGGTGGTATTCTATCCTCTCCTGAAGAATTCATTGTGGACTTGACTGCTAGATGATTTGGGGCCTGTCTCCAACTTTTCCTTTCTAAGGAAAGTTGTTGAAAAAGTGATTGGGCTACAACTCCAGAGGCCTTTGGAATGAGGCAGATTATCTGGATCTTTTCAGGTATTATCAGATTTCAGATCTGGGCATAGCCCAGAGATAGTATTAATCATACCTGTTGATGATTTGTGACCTGAAGTAGTGCATCAACTCTGGCTTTTCTTGATATCTCTGTGGCCTTCAAAACCATTGATCATTTCTAGATTAGCTCAGGTCTTGGGAAATGGGTGGTGGCTTATTCCTTCCTTTGGAGCGATTCTAGTCATTATTAATGGAGGGAAGAGATCCTGACTAAAGCTCTTGCTTTTCCCTGTAGTGTCCAATTTATGAAATTTCGTTTCCAATTTCTGTTGTAACTTAGGATAGACAAAACAAATTGGTTCACGTGAAAAGCTGTTTATTTTATTTAATTATTTAAAGACATCTTTTGTAAAAAGTTTCCTGGATGTTGCCAAAGACCCTCTCTTTGCGGGAGATGGGCAGTTCTGTAGTAACCCGGCAGAGCAAGGTTAAAAGGGGTCTTTTATTTTTGTCCTCTGATGTGCTTATATATTCCATGCAGGAATTTTAAATAACAATAAAAATATAATACTTTCCCACTTAGTCACAATTCTTTAAACTTACTCTGGGTTGTGTATAGATTGTTAGTTTATAAATAATTATCGAGACTAGGGAAACTTGTATTTATAATTTTCTGGAAGCACCATGTTCCCAAACATAGTGATTGTTAGATACAACTATAATTAATGCAACTATTTGAAATGTATTACATTTCCTTATATAAATTTGAATATATAAATTTATTCCTGAAATTGGCAATAATACAGTAACACATATGAAGTATTTGACTTACTCCTAAAAGTGCAGAATTCTATTGAGCTAATTTTATTTTGCCTCCCCCTCTCCAAAAAATAGGTAGTTTATTGGCATGCCATTGCCTAGTCTGTTTAGAGTAATTTGATTAGAGTATAATGGATTTGACAAGGCTATTTTTCTTTGCAAGAGAAAAGTCTGAAATTTTCTCACATTCTGAAAATACAGTTTTTCACCATGCGTAATTTCAATGACAGTTTGATTAAATGGCTTTAAATGGCATTAAGCACTAACTTCCAAGCAAGTTGTAGCCCACAAATGAAAAAACAGTAGGATAAATTATTAATACTAATGCTGCGTGACATTTGATTCCAAGAGACATTTAAGAATTTTAAAAGCACCTTTCAACCATTTAAGAAAATGTCGGATGGGATGGGAATACCAAATGAGAATTATTAAATAGGACAAATTATTGTGGGGCATTGTGCAGCATAAAAAGTTGAATAAATTTACACACACACACACACACACACACACACACACACACACACGTACGTATAAATATACACAGGCACATGCACACACAGAGATATATACACAGAGAGAAACTACAGGTAGTCCTCGAGTTACAAACACAATTGAGCTCAAAAATTATGTTGCTAAGTGAAACATTTGTTAAGTGAGTTTGCCCCATTCGACGACTTTCCTTGCTACAATTGTTAAGTGAATCATTGCATTTGTTAAGTTAGTAACACGGTTGTTAAGTGAATCTGGCTTCTCCATTGACTTTGCTTGTCAGAAGGTGGCAAAAGGGGATCACATGACCCTAGACACTGAGGGCATCATAAGCATGAACCAGTTGCCAAGTGTCTGAATTTTGATCTCCACGTGACCATGGGGATGCTGCAAAGTTTGTAACTTTGAACAATAGTCATAAGTCACATTTTTCAGTGCCGTTGTAACTTTGAATGGTCACTAAATGAACTGTTGTAAGTCAAAGACTACCTGTATTGGCAATCATTGAAATGTTCTTCTGGTAACATTTTAGAGAATGCACTGAATTGACTTAGCTATCTTTCTGGTGGGTTGCCATCATGTTTACAAACCATTCCCTGTTTAAAAAAAGGGTATTTTTTGGTAAGTAATACTCAGACAAATAAAAACTCAAAGATAGTTAGAAAGAAATGGTGCAGACTAGGTGCAAATACAAGCAATAGCACTTAGACATATATACCGCTTCACAGTGCTTTTACAGCTCTCTCTAAGCAGTTTACAGAGTCAGCATATTGCCCCCAACAATTTGGGTCCCCATTTTACCCACCTCGGAAGGATGGAAAGCTGAGTCAACCTTGAGCCGGTAAGATTTGAACCGCCAAACTGCAGGCAGCCGGCAGTCAGCGGAAGTAGCCTGTAGTACTGCACTCTAACCACTGCGCAACCTAGGCTCTTGGTATCAGTAAACAGACTAGTAAAAGCTAAGCAATGATTAATAAAAGTTATGGTTTTCTGCCTGAGTTTATATAATAGAAGGAGCATTTTACCCAGAGAACCAGTTTGGTTCTGTGCACTCTTGAATTTGTGATACAACAATCCAGTGTGCTGTGTTCAGTTCTGGGCACTATATTTTAAGCTGGATTATATATTCTAGTCTGTATCAGTTTCAGAGAAAGATAATGTAAGGATTATTGGGGTACTGGGATATGGGGCAATGTCAGTTGTCAACAGGAACATTTCTGTCCCACTCCATGATCGTTTTTGTTTTAGTTCCTAGGTATTCGGTAAGGAGCCAAGCTAGGAAAGCATGATTGGAGAGAACTAGGGCATTAGGCTGCTTTTTTTCACCTTTAACATCCAAGTGTGTAGAAACTGTTTTGTAAGCTGATTGCCCTGCATTGACTATAATAACACTGGGTGACATTTCCAAAAGGGCTGCAGATTGTAGGGATGGCAGTTCATCCCTTTACTCCACAGCAGCTTGCACAAAGTCAACTAAGGGGCGGGTAGGGGGGGGAATGGGAGATTCTGGCATCAGATAATATATATCGGGGCTAAAAGAATTATTCATGGTGCCTACAGCATTGCTGTCACCTAATTTAGTCCTGAAAAACAACCGAGGGTATTTGCTAACGCAGGAGTTGAGTTAACTGTGACAGGCTAATACTTTACAGGGAAAGCTTGGACTCTTTAGCTGTTCCTGTCAAGACAGCTCAGTATTGAAACCCCACAAATTACAAACCTTCAGGTTTATAATATTACACTTGAGATTACTTACATTAGATCCGGCACAAAGAATGGTAGGAGTAAGATAACCAGCACGTTCCCATTCTTCTGGTTGTTATTGTTGTTGAGTTTACAACAAAGCTGACCTTGTGCACAAACAGGGAAATAGGATCCCTAGATTAAAATTAAGTTGTTCATTTTCTTTATCTCTTGACTGGAACCTAAATGGAATTCCATGTGAGCAGAATCACAAAAAGGACATTGGCTAAGAGGAAGATTATATATTTGTTGTTATGAGGGCTCTCGTTTTAATTCAGCTTCTGCCTAATTAATTGATTCACTCAATCCTTTGAATCTTAGATGCATTAAATGGGATGAAGAAATATCTCATTTTTCCTACTCCAAGACTCTGGAGTCAGTATACCACAACAGATTGCCAATCAGTGATCTCTTAAATTGATCTGTACTCAGCAGTTGAATAATAAAGTATATGGAACTGCTTTATACTGACATAGATTATTGGTCAATCTAATTTCATCCAAGTCCTTTAACTTCATTTATAACTCAATACTATTCATTGTTAAATTCTCACCTTTCTGTTTAAGATCTTATTTGTCCCAACATGTTTGTGTTCTCTCACTGAAGTATATTATTCTCTCATTGTGTAGGTAGCATAGTAATTTAAATATATTATACTGTTTTTCTTGGCGAATTACTAAAGTAAAAAAACGTAGCCGTTGTGGTATTATATGGCAATCACAAATGTAACTGTAAAGAAACTAAATTCATTAATGTTTGAAAATTACTGAATTAGCCAAAATAAATAATTCACATTATTCTTAAGATTTAAATGTTAAAAGCTCAAAAGTCGTTCATGCTCATTTTTTTAGTACAATCCTCTCCAAACCATGACTACTCTCCCTTATGAATACTAAGTTTTAACGAGAAATATTAATAAAATATTAAAGTATAATCTGGAATTTTAAGGAGATCAATAGAAATGCAATTATTACTGAATTTTCTTCCAGTACTTTAATCCTGATGATAGTTTTCAGATCAGAAACTAGAATTAGTTGTCTTGATTTTCAGTGGCATTATTCCACTGATTATATGACTTCTAGCTCTACACAACATATGAAGCATTCTAAATGATTTGTGCACAAGTGAGACTGCAGAAACATTTTTTCAAGAACTTTTCTTATAATTATGGCCTTATTGCTTGAAAAAGCCTACTTGTTAGATTCCTGTCAAGAGGATTAAAGATAAATATGACCACAAGAGGGCACACATATAAAAAAGATTTACAGGAACAATAGGCAAAAGACACTATGTGATTTTGCCCTATGCTTTTTCATTCAATATTCATTCAGAAAACTTGTGCATCTACAGTATTATAGATGGCATGATCTCAGGATGCTGGAAAAAAAACCCTAGATATAAACCTATTGATCATGTGTCCTGATTCAAACATTTGCGTTTAGGTAGTCTTACATGGAGTAGTTTTTACACCTATAACAGGTGGCAAATATATTCATGTTAGATGAATTCCTGCAACCCTCCTTCTGAGTTCTATAGAATCATTTGTATACAGGCAGTCCTTGACCGTATGGCAGCCTGGTCTTTCCATTAAGATATGATAGTTGCAAATTAAGGCATCCATGTGACCGACCTGATTTTATGACCTTTTTTGTGGTGGTTGTTAAGTGATTGCCATGGTCATAAAGTGAATGTGGGTGTCATTAAGCAAGTCAATGCATTCCTTTGGCTGTTGTTTTTTTTGCTGGAAACTGACCAAAAGGTGAGGTTAAAAAAAAAAAAAAAAAAAAAAAAAGTCATCATTGCATCTGGCCATTAAGAAAAGTTTATCTATACTTTCTAAAGAATCAGCTGTTTAGTTACATTGTTCTATTTTAATTGACAGCAACTTTTAATTGCATGTGTTTGTATGTGTGAATTATAATACAAAATATATAATTTATTATAATACAATATAATGAATATAATACAATATATAATGTAATATAATTAATGTAATTAAATATAATTAGGTAAAGGTAAAGGTTCCCCTCGCACATATGTGCTAGTCGTTCCCGACTCTAGGGGGCGGTGCTCATCTCCGTTTCAAAGCCGAAGAGCCAGCGCTGTCCGAAGACGTCTCCGTGGTCATGTGGCTGGCATGACTAAACTGCAGAGGCGCACGGAACACTGTTACCTTCCCACCAAAGGTGGTCCCTATTTTTCTACTTGCATTTTTTACGTGCTTTCAAACTGCTAGGTTGGCAGAAGCTGGGACAAGTAACGGGAGCTCACCCCGTTACACGGCACTAGTGATTCGAACCGCTGAACTGCTGACCTTTCGATCGACAAGCTCAGTGTCTTAGCCACTGAGCCATCGCGTCCCTTAGAAATATAATTAATGAAATATAATTAATATACAAGTAGTCCTTGACTTACGACCACAATTGAGCTGAAAATTTCTGTTGCTAAGTGAGACATTTGTTAAGTGAGTTTTGACCCATTTTATGACCTTCCTTGCCACACTTGTTAAGTGAATCACTGCAGTTGTTAAGGTAGTAACACAGTTGTTAAGTGAATCAGGCCTCCCCATTGACTTTGCTGGTCAGAAGTTTGCAAAAGATGATTTCATGACCCCGGGACCAGGGGTGAAATGCTCCTGGTTCGCTCGTACCTGTCGTTCGCCGTAGAGCCGGTCGCCAAGGTAGCGTGAGGTGCTGCCCACCTGCCCTGACGGCACCGTTTGGGTTCTTTTACCCTCTGCGAATGCACAGAACGCTTTGCACATGCGCAGAGGGTAAAAGAACCCAAATGGCGGCGTCCGGGTGGGTGGGCGACACCTCACGCTACCTTGGCGACCGGCTCTACGGCGACCGACAGGTAAGAGCGAACCGGAAGCATTTCACCCCTGCCTGGGGTGAACATTGCAATTATCATAAATATGAGTTGCCAAACTTCTGAATTTTGATCACTTGACCATGGAGATGCTGCAACCGTTGTAAGTGTGAAAAGCAGTCATAAGTCACTTTTTTCAGTGCCGTTATAACTTTGAATGATCACAAAATGAACTGTTGTAAGTCGCGGACCACCTGCAATAGATTTCTGGACCTATTTTTATTTAGTGCTGGTAAATTTATTGTGTACAAGAAGAAAAACCAATCTGTTTTCTTTCGTAAGCATCGTCACCTTCTACTATATTTTATTCTTTTGGGGGAGGGAATAATTGCTGAGGTAGGAAGTAGGAATGCTAAAAGAAACTTTATATCTACCGAAATATATCTCTTTGTATGCATAAAACTATTTTCTACTTATCTCTTTTTTTCCTTATTTTTTTTTTACAAAATACAGGTAGTCCTTGCTTAACAAGAGCAATTGGGACTGTCAACTCTGTTGCTAAGTGATACGGTCATTAAGTGACCCAACACATGACCACACCTGTCTTATAATGTTAGTTAATCATTAAGGGAACCACCCTGGTCATTAAGTGCAGTGTCACATCACCATGACTTGCAATTTTTGCTGGCTTCCCCATTGATTTTGCTTGTGAGAAGCCAGCTGTGAAGTTCTCAAATGGTGGTCATGGGATCCTTGTAAATGCGCACCAGTTGAAAACATCCAAATTGTGATCACATGACCATGGAGGTGCTGTAATGGCCATAAGATCAAGAAATGATCATAAATCTACATTTTCAGTACTGTCATAAGTTTGTATGGTTGCTGAATGAAGCAGATGTTAACCAAGGATTACCTTTAGTCCAGGGGTGGGTTCTAACTTACCTCGCTGCCGGTTCGCTTCCTCCCGCGCCATGTGGTCGTGCTTTGTGGGCGCGCGCGCGTAAAAATAAAAAACTCCCCCCCCAAAAGCCAAAAACAAGATGGTGACGCATGCGCAGTGCCGTAAACTCAGCTTCTGCGCATGCACAGAAGAAAAAAAAAAACCAGAAAAAAATTCCCCTCCCCCCAAATTCCCCCCCCCAAAAAAAAACATTCAAAAAAATTCAAAAAAAGGATGGCGGCGTCCACAGACCGGCACCGACCGAACCGGATCCGTGACATTGTCGTGACATCACCAGCGGGTTGCTACCAGTTCAGGCGAACCGGTCCGAACTGGGAGGAACCCACCTCTGCTTTAGTCTTTTTCATCAACACATATCAAGACTAAAAACCTACTGAAACCATATGAAATTATAGAAACTAAAACCTAATTAGAGAACATCAGCAAACAACTTAAATCATAGAATCCTAGGGGTGGAAGGGACCTTGGAGATTGTGTAGTCCACCCCCCTGCCCAAGGCAGGAGACCTTATTGCATCTCAGACAAATGGCTGCCCAATCTTTTCTTGAAGACCTACAGTGATGGAACACCCACTTCCAGCGATGGAGGCAAGCTGTTCCATTGATTAATTGTTCTTACTGTCAGGAAATTCCGCTTTAGTTCCAGATTGGATCCCTCTTTAATAAGCTTCCACCCATTACTTCTTATCCTGCCCTAGAACAAATCAATCGTCCTCCTTCCTATGATAAGCTCTCAAGTACTTGAAGACAGCTATCATGTCACTCTTAATTCTTCTCTTCATTAGACATGTCTAGTTCCCTTAACCATTCATCACATGATTTAGCCTCCAGACTCCAAACCCATTTTTTGTTCTTCTCTGCACTGTCTCACCATCTTTTTTTGTATCGTGGCAAACAGAACTGGATGCAATATTCCAAGTGTCACCTCACATGTGCAGTATAGAGCGGTACTGTCTCTTGTGATCTTGATGCTATCCTTCTGTTGATGTAGCCTAGGACTGCATTGGCTTTTTTTTTTTTGCAGCTGCAGCACATGGCTGGCTTATACTTAAGTGGTGGTCCACTAGAACAGAGGTCTCCAACCTTGGCAACTTTAAGATTTGTGGACTTCAACTCCCAGAATTCCTCAGCCAGCTGGCTGAGGAATTCTGGGAGTTGAAGTCCACAAGTCTTAAAGTTGCCAAGGTTGGAGACCCCTGCACTAGAATACCTAGATCCCTCTTAGAGATATTGCTTTGAGCCAGGTACTACCTATCCTGTACCTGTGCATTTGGTTTTTCCTGTCTAACATCTTGCTTTTCTCATCAGTGAACTTGTAAAAAAGGCCCCAATGCTCAAATCTGTCAAGATCCTTCTGTATCATGAGTCTAATCTTCCAAAGTATTGGCAATTCCCCTCAGTTTGGTGTTGACTGAAAATCTGATGAGTGCCCCTTCTATCCCCTCATCTAAATCATTTATGAAGATTTTGAAGAGCACTTGGACTTAGAACCTTGAGTTATCCCACTGCACACTTCCTTCCAATAGATGTAGTTCCATTAAGGACTACACACTGCATGTAGTTGGTCAACTGAGTATCAATCTGGTGGTGGTACTTTCTATCCCACATTGTTCCAACTCACCAAGAAGTAGGCTATAGTCTACTTTATCAAATGCTGTGCTGAAGTCCAAGTAAACTATATTCACAGCATTTCTCTGATCCACTAATTTAGTCACTTTATCAAAGAAGGCAATAAGGTTTGCCTGATGTGGTCTGTTTTTAACACATCCATACTGGCTTCTGGTCATTTCTTAGATCTGCTGCTTGATTTTCTTTTCCAGGATTTTCCAAGATATTGATGTTAAGCTGATTTTTCTGTGGTTTCCTGGATCTACTTTTTTCCTCCTCTTGAAGATTGGAATCACATCAGCTCCTCTGGCAGTTCCCTCTTAACAATCCTTAGTTGCCTGCGATTCTCTGTGAATTAACTGAGATGATTATTCAGTTCATTAACTGACTTGATTAATTTGAATTAAAATGTATTTTAACATGTACTTTACATCTAATTTTAGGTTAAAAGAATAACTTCCATTAGTTTCTCACTACCTAGAGATCAGTTACATATATATACAAGTAGAAAATTATCTATTGCTTTCTCTGAAATACCTTACACTTTACAAATCAGTTAAACTTGATTTGATTTTACATTCTTTGCTTTTTTTATGTTATGAACATAGTGATGATAATCTAAAGAAAACCTAACAGCTCAAGTATTCTTGAAGTGTTATTTTCCACTTCTATGCAATAGTTACAAATTACTTCTCTGTGTTTTACACAGCCTATGTACTTGTGAGGCATACACAAATGCAAAAGGCTGGGTTTTTTCCAAATGGGGTTCCTATTTCTTTGCAACCATTACCCAATGACATTTCACGTAACATAGATATTTCTGCAGGTAAAATTATCAACCTTGCTGTCATGAAAAACCAAGCATTTAATAGTGAGTGCCATACCAAGTGCACTAATCAAATAGGTGGCAAGAAAGTAGGGGTAGTCAGGCACAACACAGGTTATGTAGACAGTAAACACAGGGTCAATCAAAATGGACTCAAATGTCTATACACCAATGCACAGAGTATGAGGAATAAACAGGGTGAATTAGAAATTCAAGTAAATGAGGGCAGGTATGATATTGTTGCCATTACGGAAACTTGGTGGGATGAAACCCACAAATGGAACACACAGATAGAGGGATTTAAATTATTTAAAAGAAATAGACCAACTAAAAGAGGAGGTGGAGTTGCACTATATATAAGAAATAACTACATCTCTACAGAAATAGCAATAGCAATAGCACTTAGACTTATATACCGCGTCATAGTGCTGTAC
>QLTV01003764.1:1322578-1352384 GCA_003457575.1 Thermophis baileyi | reverse complement strand
ATGGAACTGCATCTACATGGAGGGAAGTATGCAGTGGGGTACCCCAAGGCTCTGTTTTAGGCCCAGTACTCTTCAACATCTTCATCAATGATTTGGACGAGGAGATAGATAGGGAACTCATCAAATTTGGAGACGATACCAAGCTAGCAGGAATAGCCAACACTCCAGAACATAGGCTTAAGATACAGAAGGATCTTGACAGACTTGAACTTTGGGCGCTATCTAACAAAATGAAATTCAATGGTGAAAAAAGTAAGGTTCTACATTTAGGCAAGAAAAACAAAATGCACAGGTACAGTATATGTGGTACCCTGCTCAATAGTAGTAACTGTGAGAGGGATCTTGCAGTCCTAGTGGCCAACCATTTAAATATGAGCCAGCAGTGTGTAGCAGCTGCCAAAAAAGCCAACACAGTGCTAGGCTGCATAAACAGAGGGATAAAATCAAGATCATGTGAAGTGTTAATACCACTTTATAATGACTTGGTAAGGCCACACTTGGAATACTGCACTCAGTTTTGGTCGCCACGATGTAAAAAAGACGTGGAGACTCTAGAAAGAATGCAGAGAAGAGCAACAAAGATGATTAGGGGACTGGAGGCTAAAACATATGAAGAATGGTTGCAGGAACTGGGTATGTCTAGTTTAATGAAAAGAAGGACTAGGGGAGACATGATAGCAGTGTTAATATCTCAGGGGCTGCCATAAAGAAGAGGGAGTCAAGCTTCTCCAAAGCTCCTGAGGGTAGGACAAGAAGCAATGGGTGGAAAGTAATCAAGGAGAGAAGCAACTTAGAACTAAGGAGAAATTTCCTGACAGTTAGAACAATTAATCAGTGGAACAACTTGCCTCCAGAAGTTGTGGGTGCTCCAACACTGGACGTTTTTAAGAAGATGTTGGATAACCATTTGTCTGAAGTGGTGTACGGTTTCCTGCCTAAGCAGGGGGTTTGACTAGAAGACCTCCAAGGTCCCTTCCAACTCTGTTATTTCTATTTCTTTTCCATTCCTTTAAGTGCATCCGATTCTTCTCTTTCCTCATTCCCATAGAAACAAAAAAAACAACAACCCCAAATGAGCCTTTTAAAAAAATCACAGACCCTATGTCCTAGTGATTTCGCTCATCTTTACTTCATTGTAAGTCTATTTTAACCTAGTTTTCTAGTGAAATCAATGAAAAACCTTGAAGAATTGGAAGGAATGTGATTTAATGCTGAAACCTCAAGCTTCAATAAGTACAATGAGTTTCCCAATTCATCCTAGGCAGTGCTCTCATGAAAATCCAGTTTTTTAAATTGTTATAATAAATTGCTTTAACCTTAAGCCTCCATTTGCACCTATGGATATGATTCATGGAAGCAGAAAAGGTCCGTATAAGCACCATCATCCTATTATCGGAATAATAACGTTTTAAAAACATTTTTGGTAGCCTTCCATTTGTAATGCTCTTACAGTTGCAGAACTAATGATACTTGCTTGATGTACAGTGTCTTCTTTATACAGACACAGCTAAAAATACACCTGACAACAATGCAGTTGTTATGGATTACCAACTCAATGGTGGATTTGCATATCTTTGAATATTACTCAATCAAGTTACTCAGACCTTGACTCCCAGCTGAACTTGTGAATTGTTTCCAATGAAAAGCTTGCTGTTTGAGATAATGAGACATCACAGGATCATCAAACATCCACTGAAGAAAAACAAAAAGCAAATTGCACATATAGCAATTTTAATCCATTCCATTTTAAATACCACAATAAATTTAATTTTCACAATAAATTAAATAGCCATATTTAGTTTACAAAATAGAATTACTTAGTGTGAAACCAGTATTTACAAACAATATACAATATGTACATCAAATTTTTGTCAACATACAAGCATAGAAGGGAGAAAAAAGACTTCCGTTTTGACACATGATTGACATGCTCTAAGTGCCAAGATGATCCATACAATTAAAAACAATAGTGCAAACTCACCACAGGAAATTTGAAACTATGTTGACTGGATGAGAAAGTTTCTTTTCAACACTAGGAAAAGATTTTTCAAAAGAACTTAGCATCATATAGGGTATAATCACACAGCAAACTTATATTGGCTTTTCATCCATTTAATTGGCATAATTGCCCCATCCCAATTCATGGAAGCAGTGAGAATTATTCATAAAAATGTTATTCGCCCCTTCTTGTTACCAAAATAGAGGTTTCCTAGGGAGCAGTGATAAACCATTATAAGCCTGCAGCATAAATGTATTCTCTTTAAAGGGCCAATATTCTTTTAGAGATACGTTATAATAGAAATATAATATTTCTAAACAATATTTAGAAATACAATATTGCATTGCAGATTTTTCAGAAATGAATTCTAATTGCAGTGAATTAGAATTGCAATGAATTTTAAAGCAATATTCTGCCTTTCTCCAGATACCTTTAATATTAAATTTTATGGAGCAAATAAGAGTGCTGACCCTTTGAACCGAGTAGCTGAGTTAATTTCTTTAAATGACATTTTCTCCTTTAATTGTACAGCATAAAACGATGCAATTATGCAGAGAGTTTAAATTTGACGTTATGCACTGTTCTGTAGAAAAATTGATCCCATCTTATATTTGGTCACACACTGCATATGTACAAGTACGCATGAAAAAAAAAGATTACTTTGATAACTGAGAGTATGAAAAGTGCATATTTTTTTTAAATATACTCTAATAGAGATATAGTTGCATATCTCCAGGTGCAACACACAGTGTTGTAGGAAGTTTATCTTAGGGCCAGTTAAATGTCCTCCCTGTGATCTGGTAAAATTTCTGATTGAAAGGGTGAAAGAATTTGCGCAATTTGGTAATGACAGAGGCATCTACCTCTGGATGAATGCGTCCTTTGCTTCCCGCCAGGCACTTGTTAAAGACAATGTTAAATCGCAGGCAGTAAAACCCTCTGGTGGCATTGAAATACAAATTATATTGACTTATCCTTGGAGGAAGATTTAAGAACTTTTCTACCAGCTGGAGTTCTGGCAGCGGTTCTGTAATGAGACGATCACCATCCACAATATGAAACTGCTCTATGGGAAAGTATTTTAACCATCTCTCCAGATGCTTGGTGTAGATGCTGGTTCTTACTGCCTTGTATTTAGTGTTCACCTCACAGGTGTTAGGATCAATGGCCAACTTTTCAAATTTGTAGTAGGTTTTATTCTTCCTTTCCTTTCCCTCCAGCACCTGAGTGTAATCAGAAATAGCTCTTGTTGTGGGTTCCCTGACAATGATCAGTAATTTGATGGATGAGTTCATTTTATAAATCCTTTCAGGGACCTCCTCTGTGATAAAGTATGCAGGGCTTTTCTCAATGGTTATTTGATGAGGATATGAAAATGGCATTTTTTTCCTATACCACTCAATGCCCTTGGCATAGTTCTCATCATTGTCAAAGAAGTGTATTTCTTGAGAGGCTTTGACCACTGCTGGATGAAGATTGAGCATTTCTAGTAGTGCTCGAGTTCCTCCTTTCCTCACTCCAATTATTATGGCCTTGGGGATTTGCTGGACCAAACTGTGAAGTCGAATTTGCTCTTTGCTGGCATTACCCTTTCGGAATTCATGCAACAATCCACGCTTAAACTGTAGAGCTCTGAGTGGGATTTCATCTTGCCCATGGAGTCCAAATCGGCCTTCAATAGGGCAAATGGGTTGCAGTCTACAATTGGGGGGGGGGGGAGGAGTAGAGGAGAAGAGAAAAGGAGAAAAAAGTAGTTTGCATTAGTAACACTGAAATTTTATACATGTCCAATCAGAAGCTCTATCACTAAAGTTAATGCCGTATAAATGGGAATGGGCCACATAGCATTGAAGTTAGAGTGGAGATTGTGCTGTGTGTGTGTGTGTGTGTGTGTGTGTGTGTGTGTCTGTGTCTGTGTCTGTGTCTGTGTCTCTCTGTGTGTGCTCATTCATTTATCTATCAATCCACACCAGACCAGCCTTGTAGATTATGGTTCATCACCTACAACAAAGAGGCCTTTATCCTGCAGTGGATAGATTTAGGATAGCAATAATAATCAATGGTATTAACAATAAATAATTAATTTATAATGAATTTTGGGATGATTCAGATAGTCCTATTCATAAGGCAAGATATTGATGTCTATTTTCATGGCAGGAATTGAATAGACAATATACAATTTGTTTGCTCACTTATAAACTAGCAAAAAACCCACTAAATTATGTATTTGTTCTATTCTCAGAAAGTTCCACATTGATCCATTTTTTGTTTTCAGTTGCATTTTGGAAAACGGGCATCTTTTTGGCACTCATATATGTTAACAACATTCTGAAATGTTGGCAGTGTTATATCTATATCTATCTACAGTATATTCATTCTCTCTCTCTCTCTCTCTCTCTCTCTCTCTCTCTCTCTCTCTCTCTCTCTCTTTCTCTCTCTCTCTCTCTCTCCCTCCCTCCCTCCCTCCCTCCTCCCCCTCTCCACTTGTAATTTATAAGACAGGTGTGCACACACTCAGTTCTGCAAGCTTGCCTCGGATATCCCCTTATGTAATTTGGAACAATTCAAGTCTACTTTCTGAACATGGATCTAAGCCAGTGATGGTGAACCTTTTTCTTCTTACGTGCCAAAAATGGGAGTGCGTGTGCGCGTGCCAGCACACAACCCCCCCACGCGTACCACACTGAACCCAACGGGCAAACCAGAAGTTCGGAAAAATGGACTTCCAGTTTGCCCATTGGGCCATTTTTTGCACTCCGGAGGCTTCAGGAGGCTTCCCTGAAGCCTCCTCCGGAGGGCGAAAAACAGCCCAATGGGCAAACCGGAAGTTCAGAAAAATGTGTGCCATAGGTTCGCCATCACAGATCTAAGCCTATCAAATTTAAAAATTCAGGCAAACTAAATTGCTTGACTATTCCTACATTAGTATGTACTATGTACTTACTGTATGTCTCAAAGTGAATGAAATGGTATCTTTTCTGGTCTACAGAAGTTGAATGTTAATGTAACATTTGAGATTTTTATTACTGCAACATGGTAAAATCAGAGGACAAAATATGCATTTGTAAATGCATGTATGTTATGCATATACTTGCAAAGCATGTCCTCATAAAATTCAATCTCATACTTTGCTATATTTATTTCTGTGTATTAAATACAGTACTGTGGTGAAACTGTACTATATGTATCTGCATTTTTACATATCAGTGTATATTTTAAGCATATTTTTTAAAGAAGCAAACAGCTCATGGCTGGGATAATTATTTTTACTTATTCTTGAAGAACTGCTTCAAAATCAACTGTTGTCCAACAAATATTAGCTAAAACCAATCTACATATGTGTTTTAAATTATGTGCAAACAATATATTGAGATGATGAATAAAAAGAAACTGCAATCCAGATCAAATTGCAGTGCAGGTATAAAATAGATTTTACTTTAACTCCTTGTGCTTTTTCTTATTGAAAATACCAGCCTTGAAGCTGTTCCTACTATCCCATTCCTTATATTAAGTATATTTGCTACCCTGTTTTCCCCAAAATAAGACATCCCTTGATGATAAGCCCAATCGGGCTTTTGAGTGCATGGCAATAAGGCCAAGGGCTTATTTCAGGGTTCAAAAAAATATAAGACAGGGTCTTATTTTCGGGGAAACATGGTATTTGGGATGAAGGCATTTTCAAAGAAAAAAAGATAATTATCCCTCTCTATGTTTCATTCTTGGTAGTGGTGTTGCCCGGAAATGCATCCATTTAGAAGAACTGTATAACGTCTTACACCCTCTGTTTTTTAAATTTGGTACTGTAAAGTGTATTGTGTAGTCTGATCCTAAAACAAATGTTGATAACTTGAGAACTAACTTTACTGCAAGTCACAAGTTTTTCACAACTTAATATCCTGGGAGAAAAACATTTTATTTTCTAAAACCGTAATGTTCTTTTGCCTTGGAAAATTATTTTTGTTTGCTACACAAGAATATATTCCTCTCCCCACCATCATATTTAGGATAAAACTGAATTAGAATTTTTTAAAAAAGAAGCTAATGAGCTTGTTAACCAGGAAAGACACACACTCACATAACACATAACATTAAAAAGTTAACTTTTTACTTATTGCTCATCAGTTAAGATCTAGTCAAATACAAAAACCTTGATATTGTTACATTCTGTGCTGTAAGAAGAGCATGTCCCAGTCCCTAAATATACATGCAGGGAGGAACTACGTCACACTCTGTATGCTACGCATGTATTTCACATGCACTATGTTGATCACATGCACTGAATTCATATTCTTTAAAGCAAGGATGCCCAACCGTGGCAACTTGAAGATGTCTGGACTTCAACTTCCAGAATTCCCCAGCCAGCATCAGAGTTGAAGTCCACAAGTCTTAAAGTTGCCAAGGTCGGGCACCCCTGCTTTAAATATTAACAGATAAATCTAAAACATATATTTTGTACAAAATTATCAGAATTTACCCATGACACTTTTTTTTACCTTGGGACTGGGGGTGAGTGGGTACAAACACACTAAGTAATAGCTAATATTGTGTAAGCATATGATGATTCTGCCCCACTCCTGGCTCTAAATAGCATATCCTCCATTTCACAAAAAAACTCCCCAACCTTTCAGGGATTACTTGGTGGAGCAAGACTTAAAGAAAATGAAAAATATGGCTTCTTTCCTCAGTCTGTTAATGAGAATTTTCTACTCCAAATCTTCTACTATGACTAGAAAAAGCCTTCCTTTTCAAGGCAGCAGATTCTAAATTCAATACCAACATCATATAATTAAGGTATTCTCAAGGTACAGAGTTTATTTGGAAAACATTTTAAAAGTTTAGCTTAAAAATAGAATTACCTGGGGACCATAGATCTCATAGCCAACTAAGGCATCCAAGGAGGAGCAAGAGAGGTAAGTAATGAAGTATGTGTCATAATGTCATAGCACAAATTCTGCAACTTCTACACGACTACATAAAGGCAGTTTTGCATCCTGATATCATTGGGGCTTGTTGTAGATTCTGGTGTTATAGTTATGGTAGGTATATCTATTCAAATAGAGAACTATTTCTGATTCTTACCGCTTGTATATTTTCCTAATTTTGTCTTCCAATACACTTTCTGTGAAATTCTCACTTGTCATGCACTGGTGCTAGGGGAAGGAATAGAGGCTAAAGAACTACAGAATTTGGAGTACCTGCTTTATTCTAGTGTAGTGCATCAGAATCCTACCTGAGGACCTCAGGTTTTTTTAAGGGAACATGAAATGTCAATTTTGGCCAGAAATAAAACAATGAAAACACGTGGATGAGTGATGCAGCTTCATGAAAAGCAGCTCAGTATATGGCAAGCATGTCAAGAAAGGAATTGGCTATTCTATGCAATACAACATAGAGCTGTAATTTAGAGCTGGAGTATTCAAGAGTCTGGTTACTTGAGGACTGCAGGGTGATAAGTAGATGATAATAGAAATTGGATGGAGCTTGTTCATGCAATACCAGGGACAGAATTTTCTTTTTTGTCTGCTTCTTTTCCCTGGTTTTGGGGAGAAGTTTTAGGGTTTTCTTTGTTTTTCCTAAAACCATGTTAAGCCTATTTGGAAATTTTTCTACAGTTTCTAACCAGTATATTCTGGCCTCAAAATGGCAGGAAACCATGCCACCCCTCATTGGTAGTAGGAAGGGGTTCTAAGAACTACTGAGAAATCTGGGCTCTCCCTGTCCATCTGATGTAGAGCAGCCTCAGCAGGAGAGAATTATTAAATATGGGCCTTACAAAGGACAGAGACTTACATCAGAGAGGGGCTTAAATAGGAGGGAAAGTGTGATTTTGTTATTCTTTGGCTTCATTTCCTGACTTAATTTCTTCATACCCAATCCTCTAACACAGTTCTTAGCTCTTCTGTAACCGCGGCTTTCTGTTGATTGATTAGTGCTCATGCCACAATACAAGCACCGAGTTGTATAGATCCAGCAGGCGGGATACAGAAGGCATGACATTAATGTGCCCAAGATCTGTTTCAATGGGTGAGAGAGATATTACAAGAGATAGGATATTCATATTTTTGGATCATCAGGATAGAATTCATTGATGACTACATATCCATCATGCACAATGAGAGAGAAAAATAAAATCATTCCTTTTTCCCATTAGCATATTATATATGGATCTGCTGGAAGTCACCACTGCAGAAGTTCAAGAGTCAAGTACTATGTCTGGATAATTTTATGACCATTAATAACATTTGTAGCTAGACAAGCCTAGATTGGGGAAAAGGTTAATTAAATTTCATGCCTGAGGTCATAGGCCAAGTTCCAGCAAGAGACAAGAAGGAATTTCTGTCCACTCTATGCAACTACATAATTGCCTGGGACCATTTTGCATATCTTCACAATGTAGGATTTTGATGGTAGATGATGGAAGGAAACAAGCTACATCCTTTCTTTTTTTGAATGAAATTAGGCAATGATTCTTACAAATGAGTGAATGTGAGAAAACACAATACCCCTCATTGAAGTGCATTGTAAGATTAATCTTTCGTGTTACCTAGCTGCGTATTTAGTTTATTTTCATTTAACTGTTGAAAAATAAAGATCATAAACAACAAACAGACCAAAGCCATACTTTTCTTAGAAAGCTGACAACTTACCTGAAAAACGTTGTGTTATCAATTGTTCAAAATATTTCAGTCTCTCCCAATCCCCCTCTCACTTTTTCCTGCTTAGTAGGCTCATATAAGTGCTTTTTTTTTTTTTTTTTTTTTTTTTTTTATAAGACTCTTTTAATTTCTTTTTTTTTTTTTTTTTTAAATCTGTTTTATCCTAAATGGAGGAAAAATACAGATGCCCCAGAAACCAAAAGGGAATGTAATGTTGTTGCCCAGGCAAAACACAGCTGAACATTTCCACATGATTTTTTACATGCACAAATATGTGCAACCCAATTAATAGATCAAGGTAATTCACATAAAAAACTGTGTTTTTCATGTGCAGTACATTTGGGGACAAACAGCAGCTAATGGTGCAAGTCTTTGGCAAGAACCATTTTGAAAAGGAGAGGTTTAAATTTTGCACATCAAGGTGCATGTCTTTTCTGGAACAATACAACAACCAATATTTTCTTTTTAAAAAATGTCCTATTTGAGGAACTGCCACTCCCTGGTTTCATCTGCTTGCCCTACCAGATCTAGTAGGAAGGTACGTTATGGGCTTCATTGTCTAGGGAACTACATTTAACAGGCCGTACACAGCAGTTCTTCTCTGCAGTGGTGCCCTCATTGTGAAATTTTCTCCCCTCCCCTGAAATAATGTTGGCCTCATCTCTTCTCAGCTACCAAAGGTCCCTCAAGAATTTGTTGTGTCAGCAGTCCTGAGGACCCCAGCGGATGGGTGAGCTAGTGAGGCGCCTCTACTATTGTTAACATGGCTTCATCTACTTTTTACTTCAGCTCAGATTTTTTTTATAGTTTTAGATGTTTTACTTGTTAACATTTATAATACTGAACTTTAGTATTTATTGATTGTTTTCACATTGTAAGCTATCCAGGGCCACTTGTTTTGTAAGATGGGTGGCTATGTAACTTAGATAAGTAAACTAATAAATAAATGCTTTTTAAAAATTTTTTTGAGGCTGCCTAATGTCTCTATGACTCTGGGCAGCAGCTTATATATATATATATATTTTAAAACGTGCATTTAAAAAGAAGATGGTCGACCAAAAGAACAAACATTGTGGAGTCCTTGGTGCTCTCTGAGTGGAGCGGAGATGTTTCATTAGCCGACTAGGTAATATGATCAGCAATGTTACCTACCTGGCTAATGAAAGTTATGCACAAAAGCATCAAGGACTCCATAGTTCAACTCTGAGCTACATATATTGACTTCTACAGGACACAATAAAAAGCTAAAAGGGAAACAAAAGGACCAGAACTCATCCCAAAGGTGCTTTTTCAAGAGACAACTGGCCTTTCTTGTTTTTCTTTGAAGATGTTTTGCTTCTTATCCAAGAAGCTTCAAAAGCTGAAGAAGCTTCTTGGATGAGAAGCGAAACGTCCTCTAAGAAAAATAAGAAAGTCCAGTTGCCTCTTGAAAAACAACTTTGGGACAACTATGATTTGGATGACTGAGAATCTCCATAGAACAGAACTCATCTTCTCCAGAGACCTACACCCAGATAAGCAGGAATTAATACTAGACAAACAATCAAGCCAAAAATAAAAATCTTAAACCAGGAAGTACCAAGGAGAAAACCACAGCCTTACCAACACTGGCAGGGCAAACTACTGAATATAAACAGGGAGAAAACCTTACACTCACTAGCACTGATGATGTATCCTGGTCAGGCAATGAAATGTTTGCAAGCAAACAACCAATCTTAAAGAATACCAATAGCTCCACAATTCAACCCTAATTTACATATATTCTCATCTATTAGAACAAACACTGGATGTTACAAGAGACAAAACTAAACTAACTGGAAGGGGCGATACAACCATCTTAACCAGTATGCCTGTTGTCCTAATATGCATAAAGTGTTGGAGATACAGGCAGGTCTTATTCATTTTGTTTAATAAACCTTATACATGGCTTGCAAACTGCATGGGCTGTGGGGTTATATATTTAGCATATGGAAAATGTCAGGTAAATCTACACTTGCTAGACACAATGCAGTCCTGACAGCTAGATTGCTAGTTCATTCTGTTCGGCGCTTGCTTGCCTATCCTAGGTGCACCATGGGGGGCAAACTAGCTTTACACTGTGGGGTAATGGAGCTCATATACTGGGTCCAGTGGTGGGTTCTAAATGATTTTGCTGCCGGTCCGCGCATGTGCTTGCGCGCATGCGCAATGCTTCTGCGCATGCGCAGAAGCATCCCGGGCGGGTGGGCGGAGCCTACTGCCACCAGCACTACCGGTTCTAAGAACCGGTCCGAACCGGGAGCAACCCACCGCTGGCTGGGTCCCACAATATGATTTGGTGACACAGGCATAAAGACTGAGATAAAATTAAGCTGCTCTACATGTATCCAGTGTCCAAATGGGAACCCATCTGGAACTTACGGTATATATGCTAACTAGCATTCCATAATGAAGAAAGATAAGTCCTAAATATATTAAATAAGTATAAATCAGCTTGGTTTTATTTTGTTTTGTTTTTTCAACCAGTAACTTGAATTTTTATACAACTCATATGAATTTGGCATTAATGCAACTGGATCAAAGAAATAATGCACCTATAATTGACCAAATACATGCAATGTTTATGTTTGCTCCTTTACCATCTAAATACAGTCTCAGCCTGGAATGCTATTTTTGAATGGAGATTTTACAATACTGTACATAATTTTAATTACCATTTTAGGATACTAATTGCCTCCAAATGGATTTCAGAAAGCAACTTTGATACATAAATCTTTCATCAAATAGACTTTCTTTCTTTTAATTCTGCCATTTCCTGGAGCAACTTAACTGTCATAAAACAGAAAAAAGGATTTGGTAATTGAGTCTTAGTTCCATATTCTATATGAAATTGAAAGCAAGTTGTTTCCTGTAATTCAAAGCCAACAATGTTGGGCATTAACAGGAATAATAAACAGAAGTGGCCCTAGTTTTAAATCCCACAATTGCCCTGAAAATAATCATTTCCAGCAAGATCTTTTTTAGTTATAAAACAAACAATTGAACTGAAAATAATCATTTCCAGCAAGATCTTTTTTTTTTTTTAAAAAAGACGACTAAAATCTAATTAACAGAGTTTAAAATATGCTTTATATCCTTCAGTAATCTTTCTAGTGCAAGAAGATCCAAGGCTGAGAAACAAACTTTGCAGGCTTTGCAAGTTTAATTACCACCTTACCATCTTAATTGCTCACCCATAAATATCAGAAAAGAAAATGTACAAGATACTACTGTTTATTGAAACTTGAAGTTAGTCTGCTATTGCGCACAAAAGCTGACCTACTGTGGTGACATATTTACTGTATGGCGCTTTACATTCTTTCTGAACACAAATGCCACTGCACATAGAATATAAATGGACATGGACCAAGGTACTGGGTTCAGCAAGCTAATGCTCCTTCAGTTTCCCCGTGCCTTCCCCTGTCTTAATACAGAAGGAAACTAACAATGAAAATCAATACTACAGCAGATTGTCTTTTTAAATGCTAGCAGCGAGACAAAGAGCTAGAAACCTATTCAATTATATTCAAAGCTTAAGAGGAAATTGGAGTGGGTGGGTGGAGGTGGGGAAAGCACCTATAGACATTTATAATTATTGATGTCACTGGGACATGCTAATTTAATGACTTACCTATCCAAGCTCCCAACTCTGGCAACTAGATAGAGAAGGCTTCCAATAGCAAGGCTGCCTAGCACAAGGAGCTTCTGTCTCAGCAACGCCTGCTGTTTGAATAGCATTGCCCTCCATCAATCTTCAGGACTTCTTCAGTCTGCAGACACCAAAAATATATAAACCATTCCTGAGCAAGAGGCAACATACAGAGAAACGTTTATTAACAGGCAGTCAAACAGTTTCTGTTTTCATATGGTATCAAACTAAGAATTTACCATATTCCACGAATCCTGTAATTAATGGATAATGTGCCAGATTTTTACCGCTTCCAAATTTAGACTTGCATAAAGTCCTTGGTAGGGTTTCTGTAAGGTCAGCAGATATATCAGTTTCACCTCTTCTGTTAAGATTTTTTGAGCAAACAATTCCACCTGCATTTTTCTGACATCAACATATTAAAGGAAGGCAGATAAGGGACACAGAGATATGTAAATATTTTCCTTTAAAGCTTTTGTTTCAGTGGGAACAAATTAGGTGTTTTGATGATAAATTGCTTGTATGTGGGTCAGGTCAAATTATTACAATGTGGGACTGATGGGATGAATTAAAATCCAGTATGGATAAGCAAAAACTCCTGCACCAAAAGGCTTTTACTTGTCACTGTTTTATTCATATACCGTTTTCCCCAGCAAGAGTTATTTCTACTGCCAAAGTCTCATTTACCAGAGCTTGGTTTAACATCCCTCCAAACCATCCATGATGTCCTTCCATTCTCCTTTGTCGCTTACCTACATACTAATTTACTTGTAAGTCACTTCTGATCAATGTGTCTGTCACTGTAACATCTGGTTTGGTCCTTAGCTAGCTGGCTATAACATGTCCTTTGAGTCCAGGCAACTCAAAGAATAATTTTAAAACGGGGATATACAGTAGCATTGGATTAAACAGTGTTAAAAGGTTGGTAAGATTATGTATTATGTGAAATAATATAAACATCACATACAAATACATTTGTGTTTGGTGGGCCAAGAGGTAGCACAAACATGTCTTAATGACACAATGGACAGTTATTCTCCATTGTGTAATATGTCTTTATATGCCTGATTGTCTGCATAGACTGGAGATAATGACTTTGGGAGGCCCTGAAGATGGTATGTGGTCATTTCAGGTAATTGGATCACTCAAATTTTTAAATTCCTGCTTCTAATGAACATGTAGAGTAACAGAGTTGGAAGGGACCTTATAGGTCATCTAGTCCAACCACCCCTCGATGTGAATGAGTTCTAAGTAGAATGGTTGATTTAATTTAAACTGCAGAGCTACATTTCCAACCATTATTTTGATTTAAAATGTAATTTTCTTTTGTCTGAGGTTTAGAACACAGAAACCATTAATAAAAAAGAAATACACAAACCTGAAAAGTTATGTACTAATTATTTTTATTAATAAAGGGACAGGAGATTAAAATGGCAAAAAGAGAAAAAATTCTTTTGGAGGTGACAAAGTACGGTACATTGGATGATAAGAAGAAGAAGAGAATCACAGTCAGATCTGTCAGATTCTGTTATAAGAGCTTATCTAAGTAGATCTCCCTTGGAGTCTGTTTCCTGTTATGGTCCACCTCAAAGTGTTGATAGTAATCTTATAAAAATCATTGTGCTTCTTCTCTCCCTCTTATAACCCAGTGAATTAGGAAGGAGTCAGTTTAAGCCTCTTAATATATTAATAATATATTAATTTAATAATAATATAATATAATATATAATATATTAATAATATATTAATATTAATAATATAATAATAATATATTAATAATATTAATAATAATAATATGCTGGAGAAGACTCCTGCGAGTCCCTTGGACTGCAAGGCGATCAAACCAGTCAGTCCTAGAGGAGATCAACCCTGACTGCTCTTTAGAAGGCAGGAAGGCCTGGAGGAACATTGTCCATGGGGTCGCGATGGGTCGGACACGACTTCGCAACTAACAACAACAATACTATTCTATGCCTTCCCAGTAGGTAAGGAATGCTACTCTCCTCTTTGTTTACATAATGGTTTCTGAATGTTTGCTTCAAAGCCATCTCCTTGACTCTCTAAAGAAAACAAAACAATATAATTGGTCCATCAGTGGTAATAAAACAGATCAAGTCTTTTAGCCGAGGTGGCGCAGTGGTTAGAGTGCAGTACTGCAGGCTACTTCAGCTGACTGCTAGCTGCAGTTCAGCGGTTCAAATCTCACTGGCTCAAGGTTGACTCAGCCTTCCATCCTTCTGAGGTGGGTAAAATGAGGACCCAGATTGTTGGGGGCAATATGCTGACTCTGTGAACTGCTTAGAGAGGTCTGTAAAGCACTGTAAAGCGGTATATAAGTCTAAGTGCTATTGCTATTGCTATTGTCTAGGCATAATGTTATAAACTATTACTTCACAGTAATAGAGTAATGGAAACTTGGAACCAATTTCCAGTGAAGATAGTGGGTCAATCATCAGTAACTGAGTTTAAACATGCTTGGGACACAGGCATGTCTATCATCTGACAAAAAATAAAAAAAATAAGAATAACAATTAAATAAAATAATAAAATAATAATTAATAAATACATAAATTAAAAAGAAAACAAAAAAGAAACAAAAAATCCAAAGGACAGATTTGATAGATAGACCACTGGGTCTTTTTCTGCCATCAATTTTCTATGTTTCTATAATGTTTTGTGAATTTGAGAGATAAGAATTCCACTTAATTTATTGATTCCAAGTGATTGTATTTCAGGTACTTGGTAACTAGCTCACATTTACAACTGGTTGCAACATTCTGTGGTCACATGACCATGATTTGTGACATTCTTTTGCCATTTTCTGGCAGAAAATGGCAAAAAAAATATCCATTGCATCAGCGGTGGGTTGCTCCCGGTTCGGCCCGGTTCTTAGAGCTGGTAGCGGCGGCGGCGGCGGGAGGTTCCGCCCACCCGCCTGGGACGCTTCTACGCATGCGCAGAAGCGTCACGAGCGCGCACGCGAACCGGTAGTAAAGGGTTTTAGAACCCACTACTGCATTGCATATGCTGGATTCACTTAATATATGGTTCACTTAATGACCATGTGATTTGATTTATAAACATGGTGACTTTACGAACATCATAAAAATAATTGTAAAATTGAGACTGATCACATGCCTTAACTTATGACCAAAATTCTGGACTCCATTGTAATCATAAGTCAAGGACCGTCTGTTACAACAGGTAATTTTCACTCATCATGCAAATAAAATTTCAGAGATAAACTGACCGTACTGGCTTTTCATAGGAAGTCCTGCAATCTACAATGAAGCTAGCAAGACCATAAAAGAGCCTGACCATACCCTGCTGGCCTTTAGAAAGGCTGTCAAAAATTGGTTCTTTCTCTGGATTTTTGTGTTGCACCCCCTTTTATTTAGGATCATCTTTTATTATTATTTATCGGTGTATGTAGTGTGATTTTGTATTCTTGCCGTTACGTTTTGCTGAATTTTCTGAAAGCCACCCAGAGTACTTTTGGTTGAATTGGTAACCATATAAATGTTATAAATAAATAAATACTGGAACTTTTACAGGAGCATATAAGCTAAAGTAATTCTGCCTTTCTGAAAGCATTTACCTAGTAGAGAAAATAAGTATACATCTCACTTTTCCTCTCAGACTGCTGGACTAATATCATTCACTCAATAACTAAATTTTGCCCTGAAGCTATGAAAATTTGATCTCAGCTCATATCTGATATATGGTTTTGCTTACGAAATCCATTACAACCCATTCTAATTCTGTTCCCTCTGTATCAAAAATAAATGTATTTTTTTTATTATGCAAGTATATCTAAATGTGTCCTCAGTTGTCAACCCTTTTCTTTACTCTGTTTTATGACAACTAACAAACAATTTTATTTGGTCTCAGCCAGATGATGCATTTTAAATGCCTCTCTCACATTTTCTATTTGATTATCTTTTCTATTTTTCTTAGTTTATGACCAAGTGTCTTATATTTTCCTATTATACTGACTGGCCATTAACCGTAATAAGCAATAAATTAATGATTAGCCATTCTACGAAATATCTTTCCATGGCATTCTTTAAAGGGCTGCTGACTGAAAGTGCAGAGGGACCACAACACAGTGTCTTAATGTTTCATAAGCATACATTTCTACCCATAATTCTGTACTGTATATTTCTTCTCAAGAAGCATTAATTTAAGAATCTCCTTTTTATAGGGCACTTGAACATGAACTATTCAGCGCCAGCAAAAGCTGAGACCTTTGTGCTCTAGCAACATTGACTGAGTTCAGCCACTAAGCTCATTTGTTTCTAGCCAGTCAGCTACAAAAATGAACTCATTTTTTTTTTTGGTAAGGTGAACCTCAGCAGAGATTGCGGGCAACCCGTTTCCCTATTAGAGGGAACTCTGTCTCACCCCTGCTCCTGAGAATCAGCTGGCTCAGCACAGCCATAGAGTAGCAGGAATGAAATAGATAAGAAAGCTTTTTTGTTTGCAAGAGGATTTGTGGTTTTTCATTTCCTTTTCACACACTCCTTTTCTGGGAAGTGTGGAGGGAGAATTTGTATTATTTCAGCAAAGTGGGTGTGCCCCGGCAGCTGAAAAAGTATGCATTTTCTTAGAACTCAGCTCCTCTTCTTTCCCACTTCAGCCACTGTTATAGCATTGCCTGATTACAAAATTGATGATACGATATCGTGTTGTGACATCCCTCATTTTTAATATAGGAGGAACGACGGTTTAGAGCCTGGCATCTTCCTCCCTGTGAAATTGCAGCTGTTTTGCAAACTGCCAAATAAACACAGCATTATACTGAAAATAAGGGATGAGAGGACAAGGATACGGCTTGCATTTTATTTAATTTACTTTTTGGTTTGAAGGATAGATGAGGAGATTTTGTTGTTGATCTGGGAGTACATTTGCTTAGGCAAAGCACTGAATGGCTGGCTTATTTGCAGGCCCTACTTGTTAACAGGAGGGAGATAAGTAGCTGGTGCATTGTGTGATCAACATTCTGTGATTGGCAAGTTTCCTTCACATGGTTTTGGAAGGACTGGGAGTAGAAATAGCATGTACCCTTAGTGTGCTAGTTCTCAAAGCAAACTCCACTAGTGGTATGGGCATTCCCCCCCCCCCTAATATTCCCCAATGCATTTATTAGAAGTAAGTTTGAGGCCTGGCTGAAATTTACTGTGGAAATTCCTCCCCCCCTTGTACAGGATTTATAATGCAGAAGAATCCTATCATAGAAACAACATATGTCACTCTAGTGCTAATACCATGAGGCACATAAACATCCCATTAGGCGAAGTCCTGATGGTCTGTCAGGCCCAAGCCCAGAGATGACACAGTGAAGTCCAATCGAGTCCAGTTCTTTATCTGCTTTATACCTAATGGACAGAATCTTGCCAAACTAAAGCTATAACTTTCTTACTTACAAAATATAACATGCGAGATTCAAGTGTGACTACCCTAAACCTCTTCCCCTTTCCTCCTTATCCAGCTTGGGACTGTGTCATTTTCTTAATTTGGGACTTTCTCAAACTGCAGCCATGGGCAGCTTACAATTGGGCTAAAATTAAAAAAATAAAAATAAAACAACATATAGACTTAAAACCAGAAATATTTTTGTTGGGCATCTTACCGGAAAAGTATAATAAGGGGAATACACATCTGATTTTACATGTGTTAACTGCAGCTAGAATTGTATTTGCACAACAATGGAAAAGTGAAGAGATCCCTACAGATGAAAATGTAATTAAAATATATATTAGAATGCGCAGAAATGGATAGACTAACACTTAAAGTTAAGGAAAAGGAAGAAATTGAATATTTTTTAACATGGGATTCATTTTATCAATGGTTAGCTAATAAAAACAGAACTCAGAAATATGGAAATATAAGAGATGGACTAATGCTATAAGGAAGGATTGTTAAAATGGATATACAAATATTATTACTATTATATGATTAATATCAATGTATTGAATATTATTGTAAACATTATGGTTATTATTTCCTAAAAGTATTTGTACCCAGACAATACACTGTTCACTTAGAAATGGAATTTTTATATGCAATAAAAAATTTTTTTAAAAAAAGATTAAAAATTCCACAACAAAAATAAAGCAATACTAAGAATGTAACACATCAAAAGTAACAAAATCATTCTCCTAAATAGTCACAAAACAGGCTCAACTTCCCAATGCTCAAGGGAAAAGCCAGGTTTTCCCTAGTTTTGATTCGACATTGTAGGAGCCCAACTATGGGATTTCTTGTCTTAATTAGAGTGATTTAATTCTTGGCTTAATTAAAGCTTAATTCTAGGCTTAATTAGGGCTTAATTTAGTCCATTCACTGAATGAATTAAAATTGTCCATTCACAGAGCACAGAGAATTTTGCTTCACAACATGGAGGAGTTATTGCCTGAAATATTCTCTCATTAAAAACAAAATAGTAGTGTTTCTGTAGGCAACTGAGTCTTTAAGAGGCTGGGCAGATGATGGTTTTCCAGGGACCCTACCCTACTGGGTGGGATGTGGATTTTTTTAAAGGGCCTATGGTTGTTTCTATAGTGTTTAGAAATAAAGGTTGTTTCTGTGTAGGAATATCATCTGTAGAATCTGAGGAACTGCAGTATATCCTAAGGCTAGGTAGAATAGAAGGTCCATCTCTGAATGGAGTGACCTGTACTATAGTTCATTGAAACCCAAATCTTCCTTGGAGTATTGCTGAGCCCTGGAGCCACGAGTTAGAAAAATACCTGCTTTCTCTGTAGACCTGTTTGAAGAAAAACATTTACTGTAAATCAGCGGTGGGTTGCTCCCAGTTTGGCCCGGGTCTTAGAACCGGTAGCGGCGGTGGTGGGAGGCTCCGCCCACCTACCCGGGACGCTTCTGCGCATGCGCATGCGCGCACATGAACCGGTAGTAAAGGGTTTTAGAACCCACTACTGCTGTAAATAATTGGAATTTCACCTCTTCCCCCAAAACCGAAAAGGAAGATTCATAGTCTTTGAATATTCCTGTAGCCTAAGTGAATCACAAGAATCTCTCTACTGTATTTCATTTGGGTGTTCTTATCAGTGGTGAGATTCAATTTTTTTTACTACCGGTTCTGTGGGCGTGGCTTGGCAGGCGTGGCGTGGCTTGGTGGCGTGACAGGGGAAGGATACTGTAAAATCTCCATTCCCACCCCACTCCAGGGGAAGGATACTGCAAAATCTTCATTCCCTCCCCACTCCAGGGGAAGGATACTGTAAAATCTCCATTCCCTCCCCACTCCAGGGGAAGGTTACTGAAAAATCCCCATTTCCTCCCAATCAGCTGGGACTCAGGAGGCAGAGAATAGATGGGGGCGGGGCCAGTCAGAGGTGGTATTTACCGGTTCTCCGAACTACTCAAAATTTCCGCTACCGGTTCTCCAGAACTGGTCAGAACCTGCTGAATACCACCTCTGGTTCTTATCAACTATTTTAGAGGGAAGCATGATAGATTCAAAGGTATATCAAAAATAAGAGTTATGTCCAAGAGAAAAGCAAGAACTCTTTGCATCTCTCTGTCTCACCTAATTCACCAGCTGTTATATTAATTAATAAAATTGTCTTATAGTATTGTGAACACCTCATTATGATGATTAGATGATGGTGCAAGAAAATTAGATGAACCCTAGACAGCAGCAAAAATATTCAGAAATTCTAACCTGTTTGCACCACAGTGGTCATCCAGATTTTTGCAGCCCAGGTTTGTTAGCCTTATACCCAGAAGAAAGATAATGTAATTTTTTCTTAAAGCTTTTCTATTTGAAGGCCAGTAATCAGGGTATCCAAAGGGCTGCTTGTAGTCTATGCAATACTACATGTACATAATAATGCACAAAATTATATTTTAATAGTGTTTAATATCATCTGTATGTGACTCTTTATCTATTTTTAAAATTATTATATAACTTCATCTCCTTTAGCAGTAGGTGGCTCTGGTAAATGAAATAGCATTTGTAATATAGAAGATGAAAGATATGTCAACATTTATATTCATATTGGACTAAAATGCTGTAATCTTAGTCTGATTTGAGTGCAAATATTGTCACAACTTGTATCTGACCTTCCTGCCTAAAAATTAACATGTCTCACTGAATCAGGCAGTTAGATAGCTTCAGATTAATTAAAATCTGAGAGCTATTTCAATTCCATTTTTCTCTTATAGGAAAATAGCATTAAAGAAAAACAAACAAACAAACCTGCTGCATTCAGGAAGATTTGAAAACTACAATGTATGTTAAAATCACTCAGGAGGAAGGTAACAATAAAATCATTCATGCTAGAAATGTGTTTTAATATTACATTATAGTTGCAGCAATAACAGTGGAGAATTCCTGCTACTGTTTTGCCAGTATACATATACCACATAATAGAAAGGAGGGAAAATAGTTTTAATGGTGCATATAACTTTGAAAAGGAGATTTTTTTTCAAGCATTAATAAACTCACTGCAGCCTCTGAAATATAAATTACTGTATTTTCTGATAAGAGGAACATTACATGAAATCACTGCTAATGATGAAAAGCTGAAGACACAAACTAGAGGTCCATACAACTGATACCACAATAGACAAGAAAAACTGATCTTAGAACAACTAGTTTATATTAAAGAAAAATCAGAGTACACAGAAAGGGATTCTCAAGATTTAGAGTGGATTTCATCTGTGCAAATTCTTTCCTGATTTCATGGAGACAATCTGTGAAACATAATATTTCAACAGAAATATTATGAAATATTATGTTCAAGCATAATATTTCAACAGAAAGACAATATATGCTCCATAGAATTATATGTGTCAATTCTACAATGCCTGACTTTTGCTTTGTACCATTATGTATCTTAGAAGTATAAGAGGAACAGGTAACGAGGAGGAAAGTGAATTATAAGAGAGGTTAGATAACTTAATCACAAAGATGTTTCTCTAGAATTACAAACATATTTGTTTAAGTGTCTTAAATGTGTTGAAAAAATGGAGCAGATAAATATTGATAGGTAACCTTTCAAATGGAGTATTGACTAATTATCTAAATTCAAACGAACCAAATTCCAGTGCTTAGTCTTGGGTTAATAACTTTGAATGTTTATGGAACATTGACTAAACTGCTCTTAATTCCTTTCTTTTTCTTAAATTTGGAATTGCTCTTTAGAGAACCTGAGGCATAAAATATGAAAATGAAATTGATTTTAATAATACTATGATATATTTTTTAGCAAATCCTAGTACAAGGCAAATATAAGCTAAAGGAATATTTATTTGTTCATCATTGATTTATAGTATTTATATACCATCTCTCAACAACTGCAGATAAACTGCATTATTCAATATTTATTGTTTTGAAAAAGGCAACCCCCCACTTACATTAAGGCAAAAATTCTGTTTACTATTAATTTCTAAAGACAAATGACAGAACCCTTTTTTTCAAAATGCCAATAGAGGGAGCCACTATTAACTGTGAAAGAAAAACTCTTCACAGTTGAGATGTGGTATCAGAGAAACAAAATGGCTTGAGATGGGTTTGAAATAACTCCACAAAAATAGAATAAAGTTGCCAGAACTCTGTTCCATGGTGGACAATGTAAACTACTAAGATAGTTAATTCTTCAAGCAAGCGGGCTGCAATCAGCTTTGTCCTTGTAAATATTTTTAAAATTTGAAGTTTGGGTGGTTTTTTTTTTAACAATGCATTTTTGGAATGCAGACTACAATAGCCAGGATGTATTGTTTTTTTTATTGGAGTTTTGCTTGTGATTGTGTTCTTGTTTTCTTTTTCATTATTTTTTTTTAGAACACTACTGTTCAAAATAATTTTCACGTTATTTGTAAGCAACTTGAAAACGTCATATAAGGAAGACTATTGTTTTTCAAGGTCCTCTTTATCGATGAGGATGGCAAGAAGAGACAGAGTACCAGTTGTAATTAAATGTGCTAGTGTAAAAGAAATATAAACAATACAGAAGGTAGCAAGATCCAGAAGGCAGGTTGGTTAACAATATAGTCACTGGCAGGAACTACAGTGCTAACATTGCCTTGGGAAGAGCTAAACCCTGAATGAATTTTCTATATCTTGGGGGGGGGGAACACTTTGGACTAGAAGACCTCAAGGTCCCTTTCAACTCTGTCATTCTATTATTATTATTCTGTTAAAAGAAACAAGCAAATGCAAAACTGTTCCCTTTATGCTAGTTCCCTAATTTGGAAACCCAGAGTTTGGCTTCACTGGATGGTAATTATCATCTTTTCAAATACGTACTTTTAGATCACTGATAGTTCTAGTAGATGACTTGATAAGGTGAATAGATAAGACGGAATGACCTGTTTAAAAAAAGTGTCTTATAAATTTGGCAAATTAATCAAAACAAAGACACCATAACCAGAGATACAGTATGTTGCCTATAGCCTTTAACATCTCCTGCCTTTGACACTTATATTGTACTCCTAGTGGGCAAAGAACTCTATACAGAATACAGAACTTGGAAATCTTCTAGTTCAACCCCCTGCCCAAGCAAAAGACCCTATAACCATTCTGGACAAATGGTTGTCTGGCAGAGACAAAACTCTGCCTTGTCTTATTAAAATGAATTTCAGTCTGACCAGTAATAGGCTAAAGCTGCTATGATACCATGGGATGCTAAAGAAGGTTCTAATTACTACAGTTATGGACTGTAAGGATATCTGGGCTCTTGGTTAGCAAACTTGTAGAACTACAAATATACAGCAGACTGAAATGGTTATTTGTTGTGCGTTTGTGTTGTCGATAAATGGACGGTGAATAACAGTATTCATAATGTAAGTGAATGCTTACGAGTGGGAGATTACTAACTGAAGTCTGACCAAGTAAATGTTACTGCAGCTATTGCAAACTAAACTTGCTGTAATAATTTAAATTTAACTGCAGTCAAAAGTACATGTTCATATAATCTTATTACCAATATGATTTTTTTTTTAAAAAAATATTCACTTCCTATTCTTTACAAAAGGCTAAATACTCAATTTTAGTATATTAACTTCTAAAATATATTTTAATGTAGAAAAATTAGTTAATCAATACTATTGTAACAAAAACTTCAAAGGATAAATCAGTATTCTGTTCTGCCCATTTCTTCATGTTTAAAGAGATAAAAATCTCTGTACAAATAAAGTAGTTTAAATAGAAAGAAATAATCTCATTTCATGTTTCCTCCTCCTCCTCCTCCTCCTCCTCAAGTTTTTCCTGCAAGTGCAGGGTCCATTTTTTTCCAGATCAACTGAGTGTCAATGCATTGATTGTGACAGGAATAGACTGACCAGCTTGTCACTCTTTCATATTTTCCTTTTTTGCAATTAATAAAAAGAGTGCAAGTTTATACATTATACATATATAGAGCTGATGACTGATATATATTCATCCTATGAATTCCACATTTTGAAATGGCATCTTCCTCTCTGTTTCTCATTCAGCTTTTGATGTTATGCATACATTATTAAGGACAGAACCCCATTCTTAGGTTAGCTTGAACTCTCCTATGGTACCATATTGGAAGAATTATGTTCATTTTGCATTTTAATTACCAAATTTGGCAGAAACACAGTTAATCCTGCCTCTTTTAGCTCTCTCATTTAAGAATGTTCATGATTGAGATAAGAATAGAACAGTATTGTGATCCAGTATTGTAATGATTTTTTAAATCTAGCAATTTCAGTGTAATATGTAAGAAGAGGTTTATATAAGAAAGATATCTTTTTTCCTTTAAAGGTAGAATAAAAGGCTCTCTTCTCTCATGCACAGAGTAAAACTGTCATTATAGCCCATTTTATTCCTATATTGTGCTACCAATTTCTAAGTAGTCCCTGCTAACAGAAGACATTTTAATTCCACATCTCCATTTTGAATATTCTGGCCCCAGCAAAATGCAAATGGACCTATTTCAATGGATTTGCTTAACAAGTGCAAAGATTTATCTAGACATTTCTTTTCGAAGAAATATAAAATACAGGGTGTATCAAAAGTCAGGCCCCATAGACGTAATTATATAAATTACGTTAAAATTTCAAACTGGTTAGTATTTCTTTTAAACACTTCTTCCTTATATGACACCTGAACAGGTACATCAAACAAATGTGCAATAACATTTTCTCTGAAAAAATAAAATAAAATTAAGAAAATATATTGTAATTGCTCTATACGCCTGACTTTTGGTATACCTTGTAAATTTAGAAATCCTGCTTCTTTTTTTATTGACTTCTTCTTTTGCCATTCCTATATGCTTCCTTTTTCTTCCCCTATTCTGTGCCCTGCTGTGTAACTAACACAGAAGTAAGTACTAGCTACCAAAAAGACTCTGAAGATTATTTTTCCCACACGCAAATAATAGCATTTGTATCAAGAGAGTTTCATTCCAGTTCACAGTTCACAACTGTGCTAATTTATCTTACAGTAGCTTTCTTTTGGAGAAGAAAAAATTTCTTCTCCAAAAATTTCAAAAAAAAAAAAATCAAAAAATTTTTGAAAAAGAAAAAATAAAACCCCACAATTTTAACCTTAGTCTGTCTACTGTTGACCTCAACCCATTCCTAAGAGGTCTGTAAGGGGCGTGCATAAGCGCACCAGCGTGCCTACCATCCCTGTCCTAATGTTCCCTTTTATTCGTATTCATTTCATGTATTCAAATCATGTGTATACTTATATATATTATCTAATACATGCTTGACAAAATAAATAAATAAATAAATAAAATAAAGAGGATACATTAATTGCTTCTTTTACCTCCCGAAGGTCCTAAAATAAGGCTCATCTCTAAGGGAGTGAAAGATGGTTTAGAACGTGAAGGATGGGATCATGTGTGATTGATCTTGGCTTAAATAAAAAGCAAACGTTGCAACTGAACTGAGCATGACAACTGTCTAACATCAGGCCAAGCATTGTGAGCTATTATTGATTTCAGGCAGACATTTTCTTTTGCTTCAACATCTACATCAAGGCCTTTTAAGGTAGTTAAAATAGTTTCCCTGAGTTTTGTGACAATCAAAGGGCTGAACCAATGTGTTTTTGGCCAGCTTTGATAGTTTATAGTTGTGGTACAGCCTTCTACTAATTTTTTTAGCCATAGTTCTGTGTTTTATGGAAAGGGGTGCCATTCACTATCAGTTGCTCAGTCTAATAGTTATGCAGGTGGTAGACAAATTGTGGGCTGGGATATTATGCTGAAGTTCTCTTAGTGTTTTTGTCACATGCAGCCTCCTATATTTCCATATACTGAAGTAATAAGGTTCCAAAATTTTAATTTTGCAATTTAAAAAAATCGCAAAGCATCTGCCTTTTATTTCATATATATACAGTATCAGTAGTGGGTTCTAAAATCCTTTACTACTGGTTCGCGCGCGTGCTTGCACAGAAGCGTCCCGGGCGGGTGGGCGAAGCCTCCCGCCACCACTACCGGTTCTAAGAACCGGTCCAAACCAGGAGCAACCCACCGCTGTATGTGTGTGTGTGTGTGTGTGTGTGTGTGTGTGTATGTATATATATGTATATGTATATATATATGTGTATGTGTGTGTGTGTGTGTGTGTGTGTGTGTGTGTATCTATCTATCTCACACCATTCCCTCACTAGAAGAAAATTCGCAATTATGTTATTCTACAAACATCCTTGTCTTATTTCTTGCTAAATGGTGAACCATTCCATTTATTCTCATGCATTTTTATACCATCATTCAATTCTCTTATCGCATTCAGCAGCCAACTTCCAGCTTCATATTCAGGCAAAACATTCCACAATTCAATTCTACCATATCATACTTGTTGTCTAAATTAACAGATCTCCTGTACATTTTCTTTCACACAATCATCCTTCTCCATGATAGGTAAATGAACAAAAATATGATCTGCACACCCCCTTTTTGGCATTAAGCTGTACTGAACTTAACAGATTTGCCCATTATCAGCTCTTGAAGCTTTTCTATCAGGACACCCCCCAACCCCTAGGACCCACTAAACTAAACACCCCAGTAGTTTTGTAAAGGTGAACAAGAAAGAATCCTTCCAATTGTCAGTGTGCAGCCTCATACATGTTAATCAAATTGCACAGCTACTCTGTAAAAGATCTCCCCTCCCCAGCACCACATCTTAACTTTTCACCAGTTATACCATCTTTACTGGCACCTTACTGTTTTTCAACATTCTCAAAGCATTTAGGCATGACTTTTGTCATCATATTTTTCTCAGACATTTACTATGATTTCAGTTTTTTTAGATATCACTAACATTTCCATTAAAACCTTTAAAATACCCTTTCCAATATTCCATCACTTCAGTTGCATCCTAAATCTCTTCAGCACTTTTATGTTTAATTCTATTCATTCTTCCGGAACTTCCTTTTCAGCTTTTTCATCTACTTTCAAAACTTTGCTTTATTTCCATAAAAATGCTCTGCATTTCTTCCTTTACTTTAAAACTTAACTTTCCCTTGCTCTCTTTGACTATATTATTTGCAGTGATGTTTATTTACATCATTTACATATATTATACAATATCTATCTCTCAGCCTTGGCTTTTGCAGCCATCATTGTCTTATATGCATTTTTTTCTCATTTGAAGTTACTTTCATTTCATCATTCTACCAAGCATTCTATTTCATAGCTCCCATTTGCATATGGTTGTAATTCATATGCTACATGATAGTAACGTAATTCTTTTCACACTGTTCCAAGAAGCTTTCACATACTCTTCATGATCATTTTTCATTTCTGGGCTATCTGCAGCATAAACTGCAACTGGAAATTTTGTCAAAGTCTCAAAATGTGGCTCATGACATCACGAGACAAGTACAAAAAGGACGGAGTTTATGTTATGATGTTCCCGTATCTATTATGCCCCTCCCACTGATGCCAGCATTTCCTTTCATTCTGTCGAGAGGGCAATGCTTCTAATAGTTTATCACATCAAATTCAAGCTTTTACTTCCTGCATTCATACTGTCAATCTTGTTTCTTCCACGTATTCTTTTATGACATTTCCCCCCCAACATGATCCACTCTTGACACTATCAAAAACTGGTTTACATATAACATTTAAGAGCCGAGGTGGCGCAGTGGTTAGAGTGCAGCACTGCAGGCTACTTCAGCTGACTGCTAGCTGCAGTTCGGCGGTTCAAATCTCACCGGCTCAAGGTTGACTCAGCCCTTCCATCCTTCCGAGGTGGGTAAAATGAGGACCGAGATTGTTGGGGGGCAATATGCTGACTCTGTAAACCGCTTAGAGAGGGCTGTAAAGCGCTGTGAAGCAGTATATAAGTCTAAGTGCTATTGCTATAACATACCTGTTTTTCTTTCTTTTAATTTGTTAATCTTACTCCTTATCACAAGCTTTCTTGCTCTAGTCTATGCACGCTAGGACCTCTATTCTAGAGGCCATCTATTATTTCATGCATGCCACCACCTCAAGGTACCACACGGGATATGTTTGTTTAAAAACTAGTTCTCTTTATGTTGGAGTACAATACTACAGGTTGGAGTACAATGTGTTTGTACCATATCCTGGGATTCATCCTGTTATTTCTGTGTTTACTAGATATTTTTACAAATGCTACTTTGTATGCATACTTGAAAGAGGATATATGGTCACAAGATAAAATATCAGTCTAATTTTAGAAACTTCTAAATTCCACTCTGAGGATAGTTACTAACTAATTTATTACCATTTTATTGACAAGGTGTTGACCAGCTTTTGATCAAACCCAGTCAGATTATTATTATTGCATAAGCGCACCAGCGTGCCTACCGTCCCTGTCCTACTGTCCTATTGTCCTCATCTATCTGTATTCACTTTGATTATGTTTATGTTTATACCTATACCTGCTATCCTGTACATGTTTGACAAACAAACAAACAAACAAACAAATAAATAAATAAAAATAAAAAAATTTCTAAATCATTCTAGGGTTATACTTGGTTTTGGAACTGAAATTCCTGTAATCACTGTAAAATGCTTGTTAAATCTCTTTCAATGACTTTTATATCACTGACATAATATTGTCGTGAAATGGCTATCTGAACTAAGTGTTGCACTACTTAATAGTAATTCTTTTTAATTTGTTGATTCAAGAAGATGGCACTGAAGTATTTTGATGTGGCTTTGGGAAATTGTATACCATATATTGATCATGATATACAAGAATCAAATGGTCAAGGCCATCAATATATATCATCAATCTAGAAGAGATGGCCAGTGTCCTCAATGAATGACTGAATGTGGTAACAGATTTGGAAAAAAAATGTAATAAAATGGAACTCAATAGAGAAATATGGAGAAATATCTGTAAGTACTATCCAAATTCTTCTAGAGGCTGAAGAAAAACATTATTTTTATCATTTGCTGCTTGATCTCATAGCAAAGAACTAATCAATCTATATTTGGAAAAAATATTTCCTACATTTAAGCATGAGACATTTTACATTTTGTTGGAATAACTACTTCATTCCAGGTTTTTTTCCTGCTCCTTTTTTATTTAATTTATTTGTTTAAGTAAAAGGTTGCTCACTATTTTGTGATACTGGTTAATACCTTTTTTCTTTAATAAACCAATACAATTTTGTATTTGCTTGGCAATCCCACTGTTTTTCACAATTTAAAATGTTACTTATCAGTTTAGGATTGGAAAATTCCTCTTGGTTTAGCAATGAAGTTCAATTCAGAAAAGAACAGCTTGGCTTTTCCATGTCCAGTCATTTGTTGGAGAGAAGCCAAAAAAATCAATATGGGTGTTATGATTGGACAATTGAAACCCTAACCCTAACCTCTCCTTTTATTTGCATCAAAAACAGCATACTTACAATGAGCTTTGATTGTATGCTCAAAGCCATGGTCTTGACTTTTTTGCTCCCATTTACAATTTGTGAGAATGTATTTATTTATTTTATTAAACTTCTATGAGACTGCATGGTAAGAAGGAGTCCCATGTTTTCCTAAAGCCCTCAGCTCTTGAAAAGTTTCTATTTAGGGTTCAGGGCTTCCTAAACAATATGAAATGAGTGAAGGCTGCTGGGGGAAGGGATTATAATCCAAAATTTAGTGCAGATAAATATGGACAGCATCGCCACTATCGCAAATGGACAGCATCTACCTAGGCTTTATTCAATTTAAGCCTCCCCACCCACTTCGTATCAGTTCCTAAGCGTTATTCCATGTTTTAGAAATGAACGCTCCAACATATTTTGATCATGTTTTCAAATTTTTATGTTCAATGAATAGCATTTACTCTTGTGAATAATGTTACACCAAGTTAGAAAGAATTAAATGATATTCATTTTGTGTTGAGAATCTGATCTTTAGGGAATTGCTAATGATGTTCAGAACCTTGCTAGGTTACCAGTCTGAATGATGTCCATTAATATTCAGGTCAAAGAATGCACTGTCTCACACCCTTTCCCTGACTTGAGTTATTAGTTTTCATTTTATGCAAAATACAGGAGGGAGGGAGGGA
>QLTV01003764.1:1296863-1310027 GCA_003457575.1 Thermophis baileyi | reverse complement strand
TAAGAGGGTAGTCTATAGGGAAATAAATGGTCAGAAAGAAAACACCACTTTGATATGGGCTGTCGTTAAGACCCATGAATGTAACTTGCCCATAAAACATCTCATATCCAGCAGGGCCTGCAGAACACTGAGCTGGTGGGACACAAACAAAGTCACCAAGATCCTTGTTAATGTGTTTCTGAGTTCCTTGTTCCTTTCCAATGAGGGGAAACAGGAAGTCTCCGACAGGGGAAAACAGCAGGCCATGATCTCCGGTGTGGAAGCTGGCCCCGACCAGGTGCTCCCAGGATGCACTCTGATGAAACACGCCCAGGAGGCCCACTGCTAAACGGCCTCGGCCGTCTCCCTCCCAGACAGCCGGATGATTACAAACAGAGGCCATCTTTGAGTTGTTCCATTACAGTTTCAAAAGTTTTTCACTCTCTCAGAGGCAGGAAAAGTGTGTGTGCCTGGAACAAACAGTCCCGTTTCAGGTTTCAACACACACACAGCTGTCAGATCAGACCAGCAATTCACCCAAGGCCACATAGATAACAAGGAAAGGAACACACATCAGAATTAAAACCGTCTCTGGAACAAAAGCTTGCCTGGTTTGTTCCCCAGAAAGAAGGCAAAATTCAATCTGAGGTTTGGAGCACCAAAACAGGTCAGTTAGCCAGTCCAACCGTTGGTCTCTTCATAGATCTTCATAGATCTGTATATGATGTCTTTTTTATGCTGTCCTCATCCCAGCTTGATTTTCTTTATGCCAAAGCCTCTTCAGGATAATAGGAGGTGTTTTCCTGCCTGCCCTTTCCTTCAGATAGTGGCCATTGACCATTGGCTTTGGCTTTTCTCAGAAATATTTGTGTTTCTGAAATCTCCACTGGCATGAAGTGTCGTAATACAGCTACAATTTTGGGAGTGTTCACAGAAGTGTACATTTGTCAGGTGCGAAGAATTAGGACCACACACTAAGTTCCAATTAAGAAAATTTATTGCTTATGCCTATACGCAAGAATTTAGTTAACTAATGGTCAGCATTAAATTGGCACAAGGTAAGAGCGAACGGAATTCAAGGAGGAAGCTGGACATGGATTGCTTGTGGCAATATTATCAACTCCAGCCTAATTCTTCTCTTGATTCCACCCCCAGATGCCGCCTCTTCTTCTCCTACACATTTTGGCAAAGATCAGGTTTCTTTCTCATTTTATCCTTTATTTTAAAATTCCAACTTTTCAACGTGGGAAAAAGCTGTTGGGTGGCCAAAGTAAAGCTAAAGATGACCATTCTACTAGCATTGTTAAAAATATGGCTAAGTCAAGAAAGTAGTTACATTTCTTTTGTTTTCAGTGAGTGTTTCTGTTGTTGGGAAAAGAAAGCCTCAGTTCATTACTTGTCAGGAAACATCACTCACTGAGGGTATGAAAACAAGTTACAAAAACTGTGTAATGGTTCTATCATTGCTTCATTTGATTTCAAACTTAAATTTAAAAGGAAGTGGTATATTTATCTCTTCCTCAACCTCGGTGAATCATTAGTTTTATTGTAGAAGGAATGCACAAATTCATTTATCATTTTAGAGGGTCACAGGTTTGCAGAATTTAAGTTCCTCACTTCAGTAGTTTCAGGTGCATGGTGCTGTTTTCAGAACTTTCAGAGTCTTTTTTATATTTTACATATGTACAAAATAGCAGCTTCTCTGCACATGTGAAGTACGTTTCCCCCCCCCCTCCCCAAGGTCTCATTTGTCACAACTTCCGTATCTGTAGTCTTTAGGCCAGAATGGGAAGCCCCAAAAAATAACGAAGCCACCTGGAGTCAATTGTTGGAAGGTTTTGCTTTCCTGGCTAGATTCCTTGGTCCAAATCCATTCATTCTTTATGCCTCAAAAGTTTTTTTCTAATAACCTCTGGTAGCTTTGAAGCATCACTATTTTCTGTAAAAGCAAGCTGAATTGAGTATAGGTTACAGGAAAGCATTCCGATTTTAAATCTCCCTTTGCACTTCATGCCCTTCAGAAATTGATTCTCATGCAGAAGTCACTGACATCAGATGTGCTAGGCATTGTGTCCCTTTACTACAGTAAAAGGAGGAAACGTGATGCCTGGACATGTGTAGCCTTGTGGAAAAAGGGTCTTATTTCACTTGCTGACAAGCACAGCAGCAGTCTGGCAGTATTTCCCAGGGGACAACCACGCTGTAAAAAAAATCAATATTGACTCTTGACACATTTTCATTTACATCAGCACATGACTTTCAGTGGGGCACAGATCAATATCCAGCTTTTAACACCGTTCAAGTAGTTTCTCCTATGTAAAAGACTGATTTGGCTTGAGTGGCTTGGTTTTTTTCCCCTATAGAGACACAGGCAGGTTACCCGCCATTAACACATTGTGATTCTTAGGAAGGAAGTTTCTTTGCCATTTGTTCCGTGAATGTTTGGAAGAATTTGAGTTATTGCATTAATCACACGAGGCTTACTTGGCCACTGCTTACAGTCAATTGATTTTATACATAAGGACAATCCGCACCATTACTAAGCATATGGTCAGAGCAGTAAAACAGCTTGAAAATGTGCTGACTTAGTTAACTACAGTCAGGTGGGAGTGAACCACTGCTTGGACCAGCTGGATCAAGTGCACATGAAATGGAAGAAAGGATTACATAGAAAGGAACTTTGACAACATGTTTGAATGGGTTTCCTGGATATAGATTTTTTTAATGCATTTTAACACACCAAAGACATTCAGGATTCGAATGTCATGCTTAGCTGGCCTACTTTCTTCCTGTTTAACTCTGCCCAGTCAATTGACTGGAAAACCTCTGAGAATGACAGGGACTGTGCTTCACCTCAATGAAACTGATCAAATACTTTTCTTCGACTGATGAAGTGGGGGACCAGCTTGAGAACGTTTATGCTCTGCTGAGCCTTCCCCTCAGGACCTTATAGTGTGACAGAACCTCTCTGGAGAAGGAAAGGAAGGGAGACCTCCTGCGGGTTTGGGTGCCAGCTTGGGTGCCAGGATCAGTCACCCTGCTTGTACCCCTCAGCAGAGATTTTTAAAGGACACTAAATTCTCAAACCTCAGTTCTGATCACTTTTGGAAAGTGCTTATTTAAGTATCTTAAGTCTATAGATGGTCTTCGGAATGACAAGCCTGAAAAAAATCCCCTGGTGTAATAAAATGCATTTTTATGAAAATTAAAAATTTGAAATAAATGGCAAAAAGCCAAACAAGAAAGTTATAAAGAATGAAAGGTCTGGATAAATGTGGAATATTTAAATGTATAGAAGATAAGATTTTGGAATTAACTGTATAATATAAACAGTTTGCCATGAAGACCAAGTTATTTTGACTATGGCAAGTCATTAGAGAGATAAGAGATCTTGTGATTTAAATTGGACACTAGAGGGGACTAATGTCCAGGCTAAATAGGAAAGAAAAGCCTTTGGGATTGGGATTTACAAAATGACACAGAATGCTATAATATTTGAAGTATTAAAGGAGATATTTGAAGAAAGTGGCCAGACATTAGTAGCAACAATATCAACAATAAGTAATCATGTCTGCTTCTATGGATAAATGATGTCTAAAATATGTTAATGAAAGAAAAAGAGATGTGAAACAAATGTTGCTTGTTAGAGAAATATTGGAATCAGCAATATTGGATTAAAATGTGTGGATTATAAACAGATAAGGCATTCAAACTAGAAATAACAATGACAGGAAAAAGGGTGGAGTACAAGATAGACAAGAACCAAGAAAACAGGTCTATAACTACTTTTTACTGGATACACAAAAGCTGGATAAGGCTTTGAAAATTAAACGGGAAATACAAAAGGCTAGCCAAGATAATAATTGTGATAATGACTTTCCACCGCATTCACAAAGCTAAAGCCACAGAAGAAGCCTCTGTGATGAGAAAAAGAAAGATAGCATCTGAATTAATTAATGATCAAGACTGTTAGAAGTAAAAGAAAGGAATATGAAATTGATTTGTTTGATCAGAGTTAAAATAAGGCATGCTTTTATAAAACTTTTTGCAGACTTTTTGCTGACACTGAGCTGCAAAATTGATGCTTTATGAGTTTTCATATAGAACGGATGGGTTATGGGAAGAAGAGAGATTTGTTTGTAACTTTATACAGGATGACGAATAATCAAATTGGTTTTTACTTGTGAAGAAGACTGGGAGTTACTTATTTACATTTCTTTTCTTTTTCTTTATTCTATTGCTTTCTTTTCTATTTTTTCTTTCTTTGCACATATTATTCTTTATCTTTCTTTTCTGAGTTTAGTTTGTATTTGCTTTTGCAATTGGACTTAAAATCTTTAATAAAAATCTTAAAAAAAAAAGTCATAAATTTGGAAAGCACTTTTAAAAAGTCTTGCAAAAGCTTAGTTATTGATTCTGATGCTGCTGACAAGCCTGGATTTTCAAGGGATGGCCATATGTCTAGTGGTTGCGTGAAACAGCCCTAGCAGAAAGTGCTTTAAGTGGCAGTTGTGATGCTGTGTAACATTTTGCATTTTCACTTAACAACTGTCTTTACTACTTTTATAAAATGAAATGCTGTATGTGTACATCAGCAGACAATAGAATAATGTTCACTATATTGTTAAATTAACGGATAACTATGCTATTATGAAAGTAATAATAACAGTTTCATTGTCTGAGCTGGACCAGAATGAAAAGTCTTTCACCTTGGCCGTTTACCTTTACAACTGATTTCCTCACCCAAGATCTACTTTCAAATTATGTATACTTCATGGAAAAAGTGAGAAAATTGGAACCGTACTATAAAGATAATGAAGCTCTTCTCTTATGTCCAAGGAAGCATCTGCTTATGGTTCTTGAGAGATACTGAGGATGAAACTCAGACTTTGTCCTGAACATTGAGTCATGACTGTTGATCAGCAGAAAAAAATAAATAAATAAAGTAAAAACATTTCCACTGAGTTTATCAAAAACCTGACATCCAGGATTGTCAATGTGAAATTAATACAGCTGTGTAAATAAAGTTGCTTTGCAAAAATGTTTTATCATAAGAAAAGCACCATTCCCGAAAGCGTTCCAGCAGCTCAGGGGTGGGTTCTAACTTACCTCGCTGCCGGTTCGCTTCCTCCTGCGCCTCGTGGGCACGCCTCATGGGCGCGCGCATGCGCAGTGCAAAAAAATAAAATAAAAAAAAGCCGAAAACAAGATGGTGATGCATGCGCAGTGCTGGAAACTCAGCTTCTGCGCATGCGCAGAAGAAAAAATAAAATCAAAAAAAATTTTTTTTTTAAAAAAAGATGGCGGCGCCCATGGACCAGCACTGACCGAACCAGATCCGTGATGTCATCCTGACGTCACCAGCAGGTCGCTACCGGTTCGGGCGAACTGGTCCGAACCGGGAGGAACCCACCTCTGCAGCAGCTGTATGATCTGCAAGACAAGACATATTTATTTACATGAGTTGAATGGCTGCTCTGAAGCCTGTCCCTGGCAGTCTGCCCTTGGAAGATGGTGATCCTTGTGGAAGCGTAGACAATCAGAGATAGCTTTGCAAGCTTTATGGCTGACACAGCGGCTTTAAAGACTACCTGGGCTTCTATGGGTAGGGTATGTCCAAAGCATGAAGGAATGACACTGGGCATTGTGAAGCACTGCTTTGAAACCCAGTACCTGTCATTAGAAATGAAATGGAAGGGTCATTTATCTTCTACAAAATGCTCTAGTGCTGAATCATGACAATCCTAATTGTATTTCAACTACTTGGAGTGATCTTACTTCACTCAGCAAGCCAGAAAATCAGCCCAGGAAATTTAGCTCAAGATTTGCCTACAGCTGCGTTTTATATTTAAAATATTTTAGAAAATATTTCATTCCCCACCCTGCCCTCAACCAAATATCCCTTTTCCCCATTAATAGCAAGGGGAAAAGATTTATTATTTCCACTGTTTATGTCTCAAACCGGCTTCCCTCATGCATATTCAATCTCTGCTCCTTTGAACACCGTAGGGATCCCTGAGTTCCAATGCCGAAAAGAGACCTTTAAATTTGGCATTTATCAGTTGGCAATTTATCACTTTGCAGGGCCTGTATCAAATCTGCACAATAATTCTAAATAAGCAAGATTGGAACGAGGCAATACAAACGCAGACTGTACATATAAAGAAGTATATCTGGGGCTCAGTTACCAGCAAGGGTTGTTCTCCAATGTGTGGGACTATAACTACCAGAATGGTTAGTCTGCATGAATATTGCCACCACTGGCTGGAAATTCTGGGAGTTGTAATCCAACATACAGGGATGGCATTAAGCTGGAAAATTTGGATAATCAGGGCAAGAGAATATGCATCAAGCTTGACAGTATGAAGGAATCCCTGCAGAAAAATAAGTGATGCTGATGTGAAATGAGAGTGCTGCTGAAACTGCAGAAGTGGCAGAAAAGTTCATATGGCTTTTGCCATTCCAAGGACAGCTCTGTACTTTTTGTCCATTATAATGATATAGTTTTACAGAGGAATTATTGAGTCTGTCATTTGTACTTCTATAACTGTCTGGTTTGATATAGCAACCACACAGGACAGGTACAGACTTTAATGAATAGTTAGGACAGCAGAAAAAACAATCGCAACCAGCCTGCCTTCCATAGAAGACCTGTTTACTGCCCAAGCTAGAAAGTGGGCTATGAAAATATCTTCAGACCTCTCACATCCTGGACATAAACTGTTTCAACTCCTCCCCTCAGGACACCGCTATAGAGCATTGCAGGCCAAAACGACTAGACCCTCGTGCCATCACTCTACTAAACACCTAATTCTCACAGTGCTGTCTAATGTCTATGTGTATTTACCCTCGTAGTATGGCTGTAGCATTGTATTTATTCTTATCTTTCTTACTTCTCCCTCTTTTTGGTATGATGATGATGATGATCATCATCATCATCATTATTAAAATCATCATTATGTTGCTTTGCATGTATACTGAGAACTTCTGCCACCGGAAACAAATTTCTTGTGTGTATAATCACATTTGGCCAAACAAAGTATTTAATTCAATTCAATTCATTCCACTCCACAGCTTCTTGAGTGGCGGAATGGATGACATCATCCTCTTTCCACTTCCAGGCCTTTGTAAATGTACCCAGGCCTGCACACATGTTTTCAGCTTTAGTTCAAAACGTCTGTTTTCTGAACTCAGCCATCTTACGTTCTTCATGGCCTCCAGCACTTTGTTCTGTTCCAGAGGCAACAGATGCAGCTCTGATTCTCTGCAATGCATGGTTGGTTCCTCTCCTGAATAGCCATTTGTCTTGGGCTGCAGGGCTGTTATGTTCTCTGTATTTTTAAAAATTATCCTGTGAAAACCCATTAATTAATTAAATGAACCACAACGCTAGAAGCTCAGGCTCCGCTCAACACATATCCAAGAAGGCAACCTTTCTGTTTCTGTCCAAGCTGGATAAAACATTCTCCTCTTGCTTTCCTATCACCTGCCCCAGCTTCTCTTACCTTTATTTTTATTTTTAAATCAAGGAATATTGCTATTTTCGTTCTTTCTATGAAGCTGAAATATCAGTATTTCCTTGCTAACAAAATTTCAGCTGAGATACAGAGAAACCAGGAAGCTAAGAATATCCTGTTTCCCCGTTGCTTTGATTATTCTAGCACCAGAGCAATGGTCCTACAAAAGGGGAAAAGAAAATAAGAAGGCCTGAGTTAGTGGCAAAAGAGGTAAAGTGGGAAATGAGGGGCAAAATCACCCATGGGTGTCAATGTCTGGAAAAGCAAAGAAAGGCACAAGCACCAGTGAGGAAGAAAAGTTCCCAAAAAGAAAATGATTGGCACTCGTGGACCAGTTCACACAGGAACCAGCAGTCAGTCTTGATTTACTACATGGATTGGGAGGATAAGAAACAAAGGCACGATGAATCAGATTTTGTAAGATTGAGCATCAGCCCAGCTCCATGCTAACGCAGTTTAAACTGGAGTGAGATTTCTGCAGTTGGCTTAAAAAACGGCTGGGAGCAGCATGGGAAATAAGTAGATTAAGCGGCAGTACAGAACTGCCCCAAGACAGCCAAATAATAGCAGCTGAAGCTAAAGACTCTCTTGAGTTGGGCTTGACTTCTGGTGATCATGTGGACATGTCTCTAGTTTTCTTAACAACAATTGCAAAGTGATTTGCCATTGCTACCTTCTCTCTAGTCCAGTGTTTCTCAATAGCAATAGCACTTAGACTCATATACTGCTTCACAGTGCTTCTCCAAGCAGTTTACAGAGTTAGCATATTGCCCCTTACAATCTGGGTCCTCATTTTACCGACCTCGGAAGGCTGAGTCAACCTTGAGCCACTCAGAATCGAACTCTTGGAGTGAGCAGTGAGTTAGCCTGCAGTACTGCATTCGAACCACTGCACCACCATGGCTCTTTAAGCAACTTTAAGATGTTCTGAAGTTACCAAGTTAAAGTTACCAAGTGTGAGAAACATTGCGTTAATGTACACATAGTCCTTGATTTATGACTGGTTGCTTAGCAGTCATTCAAAGTTACAACAGACTCCCCAAAATGTCCTTATAACCCAGTTCCAAAGTTCTGATCGCTGAGCCATCTCTTGTAGTCAAGAAGTTGCGTTTTGGACACTTAGCAACTGGCCTGCATTTATGGCCCTTTGCAGTGTCCTGTGGGCATGTGACTGCAATTTATGACATTTTTGTTGAAAATGGCATTTACTTCTGGTTTTAGGCAAAAACGTCCAATATTGAACAATGGGTTTGCTTAACAACTGCTGTAATCACTTTACAACCATGGCATTTAATTAATGACTGCTGCCCAAAACGATAAAATAGGGTCAGTCATGTGGTAACCTGCTTTACAACCATCATGACTTACAACCACAGTGGCTCCATAATGGCAGGCTCCACTACAGTCATAAGTTGAGGACTACCTGTATATTCCAGGAGTTATGTATATTTGGGTCAGAGCCTTCTTAGCACTGGCTATGTGCTGCCATTTGATGCCTCATATGCTACTTCTTAAGTAAATAAGTTAAGTATCCTTGAGTCAAAATAAACTCTTAGTAACTTATGGACACATCTCTGAAGGTTTCTTTGTAATAGTGTGGAAATGGTTTGCCATAAGGTGCTGTTTAAACTCTCTAGATCAGCCTAAACTCTGGTATTTTTTGGTGGTTTCTTATCCAAATAGTTCTAAAACCCTGCTTAGTTTTCTGAAATAATCAGAACATTACCTTGTTTTCTTGATCATACAAACAAACTTCATGTCCAAAACCATATCTCAGAACAGTTTATAAACCTATAATATCCTGATAAACACAGTATAGGGAAAGATAGTACACTTCTTAAAGCTTAAAAATTCTTTTTAAAACTTAAAAATTCAAACGCACATTGAAATCCTTGCCTATGGTTTAGTGTTGTAAACAAGAATAGTGTATTCTATGTAATAGTTCATCCCACAGCTTATTTTGGGAGAAACAATCTTGCACAGGGATAATAAATCTGGAATACATAAATATGAAATTGTGTCTACATATGGATACTTGTCAATCTGCTGCGTCTGGGCTTCAGAAGGAAGCTTCTCTAGATTTTTTTTTTTTTTTAAAAATCATGTTCTTGTCTATTCAACAACAGATTCACTAATCTTGTAAATCCTGTTGAATTTGTTTTGGATCTGGAACAAATATTAAATTGGAGCTTCACAGCTACACAATATTCTTCTTTAAATCAGCATATCTGAAATAATTCAGTGAATTGTGCTCACATCAGACCATTGCTCTAACTGATCTCATTTTTTGGCACTAAAATTTGTGGCTTCGCTTCAGCTGAGACAAAAGGAAAGTTCTTAAAAGCTTCACAATATGCCTAATTTTGGACTAAGCATCTGCAGGCAACCTTCCATATCCAGGCAACAAATGTTTTGGACAGTTCAGAAGATAGTATTTGAAGCACCTTCTTAGAAACAATAATTTCTAATACCTTCATCTGTCACAGAATAAATTAAAGATAACAATAGCATGTCCACCATTAAAGGCACATATTTTGATGGGAAAAATCCTGAATATTATGCCCATTTGTTTAGTAGAAAATGATACTCATTTTCTTCACATATATATATGAAACTAGGCCTTTTATGTATGTGGTACAGTATATGATAAATTGATTGTGATTACACTAGGATCAAATGCACAATACTGCAGCTGTATCTCCTCTTATAATATAGCACTGCTGTTTACTAGTCCAGTGGAATTAATAAAGACCAGAATAGAGGAAATAATTTATGACAGCATTTTCAACTTATTTTAAAAACTGCAGATTTAAGAATTTCTTATCTAAATTAGGCCCAGAGGCCAGCTGGAATGCAGCTCCTACAGTATAGGTGTCACACTTCTATACAGGTTCTTCCAGCCAGCAGGTGATTAACTGCAATTTGTGTCATGGGTGGCTTCCAAGCCATCCCCAAGGGCAGTCCCATGTAAAGTGTCATGTCCCATGCAATAGTCTAATTGGAAGATGAGAAGGTAATGAGTCAGCATTCCAAGAAAAGGTCTCAGAAAACTATTCTGGCTATGATGGTCTTCTGCTTCTGTAGCAGGAGCTACAGGTTCAGTAGCTTGTACAGCAGATGGTGGACTTTCAATGGAAGGGCCCATTTAATCCTGAAATAAAGATGGTACCAGAGGAGAGCTGCACAAATAGTAATTCCCTCTCACTAGGATTAAACCTGGGTCTCTTCCATCCCGCAATGTCCCTCGCAACTTCCAGGCACTAGAGCAGGGGTGGGTTCTAACTTACCTCGCTGCCGGTTCGCTTCCTCCCGCGCTGCGTGGCCGCGCCTCGTGGGCATGCGCACGCTTTGCGTGTGCATGTGCAGTGCCGAAAAATAAAAAAATTCCCCACCCCCAAAAAAGTCAAAAACAAGATGGCGACACATGCGCAGTGCCGGAAACTCGGCTTCTGCGCATGCGCAGAAGAAAAAAAAAATTCCCCCCAAATTAAAAAAAAAAATCCAAAAAAAAGATGGCAGCATCCACGGACCGGCACCGACCGAACCAGCTCCGTGACATCAATGTGACGTCACCGGCGGGTTAGCACTTAGACTTATATACCGCTTCATAGTGCTTTACAGCCCTCTCTAAGCGGTTTACAGAGTTAGCATATTGCCCCCAACAATCTGGGTCCTCATTTTACCCACCTCAGAAGGATGGAAGGCTGAGTCAACCTTGAGCCGGTGAGATTTGAACCACCGAACTGCAGCTAGCAGTCAGCTGAAGTAGCCTGCAGTGCTGCACTCTAACCACTGCGCCACCTCGGCGAACTGGTCCGAACTGGGAGGAACCCACCTCTGCACTAGAGGTCAAAGTTCCATTGCATCTTTTGCTTGGGTTGAATAGTGATACACTGTATAGTTGGATATATGGGCATAATGATGATACCCCACACTAAATTGGAAATCATCCCTTCTGCTCATGAGAATTCTGGCTACCCAGCTTCTAAATATGAGTGGATAGAAATAATTGGGCTTGCAAAATCCTTGACAAAAAGGAAACAGGTAACCTTCAAGAAGGCTATCTTATAAATGTCCTCCATTTTTGAATCGCATGCTAACTGCACACATGCTACATTAATAGCATAGCCCTGAATGCACTGGGGCTATGATGCACCCAATGTTTGTAGTAATGCACCTAGAATACTTTTTCCTCCTCCCGATTTAATATATATATAGTTGTGCAGTCCAGTTTACTTCAACCATGTCAAGTCATCTTAAACCTGGGGCATGAATGCTGAAATCTCCCAGTGCAAGAAGCCCAGGTAAGCCCACCCCCAGCTTGGCAATGAAGCTGAACAGCTAGGAGGGAGGTCTTCAAGCGGTATTCCTAGTTTATCTCTGGCTCCCAGGTTCACTTACAGATAGCTTAAATAGAGACAAAAATGAAATACACGGGAAGCTACTAGTATCTAAAAATATGTTAGACGTAAGTTACATATGGCTTGATAGGTTTATTGTGCTAATGATAAATAATAAAAAAACAGCTAGGGTATAGGCTTGTATCTTTTAAAATTGTTTGGATTATTTTAAAAAGTGGTCACAGCAAGCTTCTCATCTACAATATGAAGCCAACTTTAAAAATGGATTTCAATGCATATATAATCTTGAATTAAATGCAAATAGCTTTCTGTTTCTCTCGTCTTTAATCTTTTGTTGGACTTCCTAATCTAACGAATAATTCTGATATGAGCAGATATGAATGTCTTCATCTCAACCTTTCAAATATGCCTGAAGTTTGTAAAACTTCTGAAATGAAGCTGTTTACATGTAGAAGCTAAGAAAAAGTACTTTTTTAAAATAATATAACATTGAATCCTTATTGTTTATCCTGATAAATACTGTATTATATAGAGAAAAATATTTCCTTATAATATAAACCCATTTATTTTAAATTTAACAGTGATATTGTTAACAGTGATATTGTTTTAATTGTTGGTTATATAATAAATGTAATAATACAAATTCCACACTTGGAATATTGCATCCAGTTTTGGTTGCCACGCTATAAAAAAAGATGTTGAGGCTTTATAAAGAGTTCAGAGAAGGGCAACAGAGATGCTTAGGGGACTGGAGACTAAAACATACAAAGAACGGTTGCAGGAAATAGGTATGTTTAGTTTAATGAAATAAAAAGAACTAGGGGTGACATGATAACAGTGTCTCAATATCTCCGGGACTGCCACAAAGAAGAGGGAGTCAAGTTATTCTCCAAAGCACCTGAAGGCAGGACAAGAAGCAATGGATGGAAACTAATCAAGGAGAGAAGCAACCTAGAACTAAGGAGAAATTTCCTGACAGTTAGAACAATTAATCAGTGTAACAACTTCTTTCTAGAGGTGGGATTCAGCAGGTTCTGACCAGTTCTGGAGAACCGGTAGCGGAAATTTTGAGTAGTTTGGAGAACCGGTAAATACCACCCCATCTATTCTCCCCCCCCATCTATTCTCTGCCTCCTGCGTCCCCGCCGATCGGGAAGAAATAGGGATTTTGCAGTAACCTTCCCCTGGAGTGGGGAGGGAATGGAGATTTTATAGTATCCTTCCCCTGCTATGCCCACCAAGCCACGCCCACCAAGCTACGCCACACCCACACCCACAGAACCGGTAGTAAAAAAAATTGAATCCCA
>QLTV01003764.1:1275511-1296701 GCA_003457575.1 Thermophis baileyi | reverse complement strand
CTTGGCAACTTTAAGACTTGTGGACTTCAACTCCCAGAATTCTCCAGCCAGCTGACTGGAGAATTCTGGGAGTTGAAGTCCACAAGTCTTAAAGTTGCCAAGTTTGAAGACCTCTAGTATAGGGTCTCCTGCTTGAGCAGGAGGTTAGACTAGAAGATCTTCAAGGTCCCTTCTAATTCTGTTATAAATAAATAAATATATATTGATATAGCTTTTGAAAGTCAGATGGAAATGAACAGATTAAAATTATAACCTCTTTGTTTTTGAGAGTGTGTCAAAATTCTGAGGGATGCTACAGCTGTGGTCGGAAAACTTTTAGCAGAAGGCTAACAGTTAGTGAGGATGCTCCTTTCCTACCCCCTTCTCCAGATCTTTCTCCATGATACCACCTTATCTTTGTCTTCTTTCTATCTCTGTGTCTGTTGTGTGGTTGAGAGGTTATTTTCAAAATAATAACTGGCATACAACTAATGACTTTTTTAAAAAAATGTGTGGTGCCTAGAAACATTTATAAATAAAGCCATAAATGGAAGCTTCGACTTACAACTTGTCAGCTTTAATTAATAAAATCAGGAAGGGCAAGGAACCTGGTGGACATCAAGAGAAACAAAACAAATATTGATTCCCATCAGCGGCTCTTTCAACCCTGTCTATGCAACAAGAAGCAGCATCGTGTTTTTTTTTCTTCCTGTCATTTTTGCTTCCATTTTAGTTCTTTTTGTTTAGCTTTTGGGATATATGCAAATGGTGGATGGTTAGGATGAGGATAATGACAGGAACAGTTTCCAAGTGCAGAGACCTATTGGGTCCTATGGAGGACTATTCCTTAAATGGTTGTCAGTTTAAACAGTTTTTGATGATTAGCATTTCACCCCTACCATTTCATATTACCATTTAACCCACGGGTATCAAACTCGCGGCGTCACGTTGCCGTCATGTGATGTTTCACGATGTTTTTCCCCATTCGCGGAGCTGGGGTGGGCATAGCCTGCACGTGATGTATCCGGCCCGCGGACTGCCAGTTTGACACTCCTGATTTAACCCCTACCAGATGACTTGTTCAGTATTTTCAGTCTCTTTGTTGACATGAAAGTCTAAAAATGTTTTAAAAATGGTCCTCAGTATATAGAAAGTGTGCATAATAAGCTAAGTTCTTAATCCATAAAATAAAATAAAAAACAGCTTCAGGTTTAGAAACAAAGAAAGAAAAGAAGATAAATTACTATAATTTCAAAGAATATATTTGTTTGTTCATCTCTCTCTCTCTCTCTCTCTAATTCTAATGATTTCCCCCCCCCAGATTTCTCATATTTAAATAAAATTCTAAAGATTTATCTTACTTTGAAAGGAATAGTTACTAGCCCAGAGTCTTCTTCTAATTTTACATTAGAATTAATTAGCACTGTGCTTTTGTCTCCATGATTTAAGGCGCTAAATAATGTTCTATGCTATAAGACAAGGATTTGAGTGAATATGTAATCTGGCCTAGTTAATTTCCAGCACTTTATTAGGGAAGATTGATACATAAATTTCATTTTCAGAATGTAGAGGCATAGGTGAATTTGGTTTGCCAAAACAAATGGGAGAGAAGATAATGGATGCACAGAGAAAGAGAGAGAGAGAGAGAGAGAGAAAAACAAACTGACAGATTTTTTTTTGCTAAGGTTACTTCTCTGTTTGCAGAATTTGCACAGCTTTGTATGTGGCTTAATTAATCATGATCAGTGTTTTGATTGAACCAAGGTTTTAATGAATCAGATTAATTCATTAATTAAGCAACCTGGATTTACATCTATCTGCATTTTATCTAGGATATATTTGTTCCAATCACCACCTTAAAAAGTTGCAATGCTTTTAAAAGCCAATGGTCGGATGAAATTAGAAGGATGGATTCCTAAAATTTTGAGTGCTTCTCTACATCTTTTAATTAAAATCTGATACCAAGAGAGTCCAAACAGAAAGGTATAAAATGTAACACAGGAGTATCTATCAGCCCTCCCAGATAAACCAGATAAGAAACAAAACCAGGTGAACTTTATTGTAAAGCTATATTAACAGAAATTTGCAAATCTGAAAGTACAAATCTCCCACCATCTCTTATTACAGCCTGATCAATGAGGATGGCTCCTTCCTAAGCTTATTGGGTCCTTCCTAAGCTTATTGAGCTGCAGGGGTGCAGTGGTTAGAATGCAGTAATGCAGGCTACTTCTGCTGCCAGCAGTTTGGCAGTTTGGGTTTCACCAGGCTCAAGGTTGACTCAGTCTTCCATCCTTCCAAAGTTGGTAAAATGAGGACCCAGATTGTTGGGGGCAATATGCTGACTCTGTAAACTGCTTAGAGAGGGCTGTAAAGCACTGTGAAGTGGTATATAAGTCTAAGTCAGGGGTCTGCAACCTTAAACACTCAAAGAGCCATTTGGACCCATTTCCCATAGAAAATAAAACACCGGGAGCCACAAAACCTGGGTGGGCGTGGCCAACAAGACGTAACTCACTCCCACTCAGTCACATGACCCCCCTAGCCACGCCTACCCAGCCAGTCATTAAGGCAGAGAACCGGTTGTTAAAAAACATTGGGAGCCACAAAACCCTTTTGACATCTAAAATAATGTCAAATGATGTCCTCCCCTCTCCCTCTCTCTCCCCCTCTATGTATCTCCCTCACCCTCCCTCTCTCTCCTCTCTCCATGTATCTCTCTCCCCCTCACCCTCCCTCTCTCTCCCCCTCTCTATCTCTCCCTTCCTCTCCCTCCTCTCTCTCCATGTATCTCTCTCCCCCTCCCTTTCTGTATCTCTGTTTCTCTCCCCCCTCTCTCCTCCTCTCTCTCCCACTCTATGTATCTCTCTCCCCTCCCTCTCTCTCCCCCTCTCTATGTATCTCTCACCCCTCACCCTCCCTCTCATTCTCTCTCTCTGTCCCTCTCTCATTTTCCCTCTCATTCTCTCTCTCTCTCTCCCTTCCTAGATTTGCAGGTCGCCCTTCTCCAGAGGTGGTATTTGACCGGTTCGGACAGGTTCGGGAGAACCGGTAGCGGCAATTTGACCTGGTTCACCAAACCGGTAAATACCACCTCTGCCTGGCCCCACCTATGCCCGCCCGGTCACCGCTCACCCTTCTGGCTGCTTGCCCCTTCCGGCCGCTCACCGCTCACCCCTTCTGGCTATTCGCTGCTTGCCCTGCCCAGCCAGCCCGCCCTATATATGTTGCCTTCACCATGCGGCCCAGCTAATTGCCTCGCCAGTCGCCTCACCCACTCTGCTCAGCTCACCAAAGGTAAGCAATAATGCTGCCCGCTCGCCCTTTGCCTTGGGTTGGGGGCCAGGGCCCAGGGATGTGCCATTCTCCGAGGCCCCGGAGCCTCCACCTGATCGCCGCCCACTCTCCCTTAAGCACGACACGTCGCCCTGTTTCCCTTCCTTCAGAGGCCCCGGCCCTTAATCTCCCTGCTTCCTCCCCCACGACCGCCTCTTTCTTCGTCTCAGACTCCAGCCTTACTGGAAAAAAGAGGCGGCGGCTGCAGGCATCTCGTGACAAGGGGGGCGAGATGCGGGCTGGCGTGGCTTGCCTTCCCTGGCAGCCAGCCACAGGAGGAAGGTAAGGTCGGGGCAGCGGGACGAAGAAAGAGGCGGTCATGGGGGAGGAAGCGGGAAGATTAAGGGCTGGGGCCTCTGAAGGAGGGGTAACAGGGCGACGTGTCATGCTTAAGGGAGAGCGGCCGGCGAGTGGGCAGAGGCTCCAGGTCCTCGGAGAATGGGTGATGTTAAGGAAAAATATAGTATTAATTCAATTTTTTTTCCTACCGGGTTCTGTGGGTGTGGTTTGGTGGGGGTCATGTGATTAAGTGGGCATGGCCAACTAGATGTCACTCACAGCAAGGTGCCGCCCCTCAGTCACATGACCCACTCACCAAGCCACGCCCTCAGAACCAGTAGGGAAAAAAATTGAATACCACCACTGCCCTTCTCTCTTTTTCACCTACCAACCTCAGTCACCGAGTCTCGCTACCTCTCCCTTCCCACGTACTACTCGCGCCCTGGCCTCTCTGCGGGAAACTCCTCACATTTACCCGCCACAACGCCGGCCATCAATGGCTGTCCCCACTCATGTGGTTAGGAAAGAGGGGAGGGCGGTGGCATTTCTGCCCTTTTTACATTGCACACTTCCCGAAAGCACTTCTGCGAGTGTCTTCCCCCTTCAGAACTCATTTCCTCACAAGAGCCGGAGACTTGGGGGATTCTCCACTGTGGCTTTAGCGCCTCTGCCCAGCAAGCTTGCCTTGGGGGCATTTCGGCCCCCTTCGGCTGAATTCGGCAGGATGAGTGTCAGGGCTCATTCCATTGCAGGAAAAAGTGAAGAGTGCTGGCCGCACCTTGGATGCTGGGGAGACGCGCTAAATTTCACTGTGCTGCAGACGCACTAAATTTCACTGTGTTGCACAAGGCGCTGCGAGAGCAGTGGGCAGGCCATGGAGGGGGTATTGGGTCTTCCCCCTGCCCCATGCCAAAAGGAAAGCCAGCTGGGCTTCTCCTCCTAGCTTCCTCACACTGCCCCCTTCTTTCTCTTGGCCCCGCCAATGAGGGAGGAGGAACGTCACCCGAAGGAAGCCTCCACCGCGGCTCACACTCATTACTCAGCGCACGCACACACACACACGCACTGAACCCCAGGGTGGGCGTGCGAGGTTCAGCGGGGCCAGCCCCCTTTTCCCACTGCCGTGGGCTTCTTAAAGCCACGGCTGGGTGCTGCGGACCCGTCCCCCTCTCCGTCATCCCCTCCTCCCGGATCCCATTCCCACCCCGCCAGCCCTCATGTTAGCAAGGCCAGTGTCGGTTGCGGCCGGGTTGGGCCAGTGTCTCGGGGCGGAGAGCAGGTTGCGCATCTCCCCAAATGACCAAGGCATGCCCAGCACCAACAAGGGTCAGAAGAAGCTCCAGCAAGACTGAGGTGCCGGAGAATCAGCCCCACCGCTTCTCCATCCACCGTCACCCTTACCTTCTTAGGCTAGGCGAGGAGTGACTGGGAGGGGAGGGCGAGTTGCGGGGCCATCCAGTGATGGGACAGGGAGCCACAGCAGAGGGCCCAAAGAGACGCATGCTGCTCCGGAGCCACAGGTTGCCGACACCCGATCTAAGTCTAAGTGCTATTGCTATTGCTATTCCTCTGAACGTTGAGCAACTGTGTGCTTCTCCCTCTCTTGTTTGACTGTTCCCTAGACAGCATCTCTTTCCTTGTCCTTCAAAGTCATTCCCACATATCTTTACTGTATCTTATGTCACTATTATTTGGTTCACACACAGTGCAACACACAATGCTCCTACCATTATGTTTATGCAATACAGTCTGAATTTTAACCATATAAAATATGATTTAAAAGGATAAACCATATACCTCCTTCTTTGTCATTTAACCCCATATAGGAATGTTTAGAAATAGAGAAAGAATTGGTACAAAAGGAACTCATTATAATTCTGGACAAAAGGTTTCACATTTATCTAAGAGGAAGATACAGCACCTAAAGCATGATTCATTATTCTCTACATACGGCAGGAACAAACATAAATGCTTTTATTTGCTTTGACTCATTTTAGCTCTATAAACTACAAGATAATGCTCTTGGCAAATGTCTCCAGCTATTCTGGATAATGTCAAGACTTCTCTCCAAACATAATGCTCCTTTCTTTATAGAAATAAATCTTACTTCTATACAAATTTTTCTGAACATCCCTGGAAGGAAAAGATCCAGGAATCCATTTCGGTGAAACATATATGGCCATAGTAAACCTGACATGTTGCAAAGTACACTGCCAGCTTTCAGCATCACTTTTATTTTAATAATGGCCCTGGGCTCCCATAAGGATCCCATAAGCTTGACGAGTGTTTATGGCCCGCTAACTTTGCTTGTAACTATGCCCAGAAATAGAGCATGGGCAGGAGGAACACAGTTGCAAGTAACATGCTGCTAAATCTGTGCTTTGAGACAGGACAAGGCCTCCCAAAAGACATTTTGCAGGAGGCCACCAATAGTAGTATTTCCCCCCCACTATCTCAAACATACCCCTCAGTACAAAATGGCCAGAAGCCTTGATATATGGAGTCTGCAAGGAAACTACCATTAGAAATTGGCCTTTTGCTATTTTGTCTTCTTAACTAAGGGTTAAGCATTACTTTCCAATGAGTGGAAGCCCTCCTATGAAAAGAAGCTCATATTTTCATGAGTGGATCTTTACTGAAGGAAAGCAGAGGGAAGGCTTTCTTTGATTAATTCTTAGCCCAAATGCCAGATTGCACGGTGCTTGGGTGTACAATGGACACAGAAGAGTGAAAGGGAAAAGGGGAATAGTATTACTTCCTTTCATTTGCTGAAGTATGAAATGAGGAGGGCAGATAAATTTCCAATAGATTGGCAACATACCTGCTTTATTGTGATATATATCAATAAGGTATATCATATTCTTCTTTCACTTTATTAGAGATAGCTCTTATAGAAGATCAATGAGACATATACATTTCACTCATATCATAACCACCCAGAATCCCTTGGAGACAGATGGCATATAATTTTAATAAATGGTTGTTGTTATATGTGAAAACAGAAAAAATTGCACAGAAAGATGCAAAAAAAATATTGTGTGCCAGTGTCACAAAACAGGTTTATTTACAAATGTAGCTGAAAGGAAAACAAAGGAGCAGGAACAGGAGCAGAAGCAAGAATAATAGTACCAATGGTGGGAATCATAGCTGCCCTGGTAGAAAGGGTAGAAAAGAGAAAACTGGATGAAGTGGAGTAATAGGAATAGGGGGGGAAGAAAGGAAGGAAGGAAGGAAGGAAAGAGAAAGAAAGAAAGAAAGAAAGAAAGAAAGAAAGAAAGAAAGAAGGAAGGAAGGAAGGAAGGAAGGAAGAAAGAAAGAAAGAAAGAAAGAAAGAAAGAAAGAAAGAAAGAAAGAAAGAAAGAAAGAAAGAAAGAAAGAAAGAAAGAAAGAAAGAAAGACAAATAAATCTCCTCTTCAGGCATTTTAACCCAAGATTTAGAAGTCAGTGCTAGAAAAGCGACAATGAGTCTTTCATCTCTCAATTTGAACTAGTGATTAATTTTCATAGCCATGTTTATAGAGAGGCAAAATTTAGCAGTTGCTGGTGGGATATTTCCACCACCCTCTTGGCAATGCCTTTTGTTTTATAATGCCTAACAGGGCTGGACTGTAGACTTTCCATATATAGTGGATGACTATCATGTCTACTCTCCATCTATAGACTCAACATGCCTTTTTCAGTCATAGGTAGGCAGATGCAACACCTGATCAGATACCCTATCTTAAACAGTTGGGGAATTATTAGGTAGGAAAAACACCTCTTTTTGGGTAAACAGGGTAGCATAAATTATTATATTATTATTAAATTTATTTGCTTTCCCTTCTACCTTGGCAATCCATTGTATCTTTGGACTGTCCTAAAAAGATGGAAGACTCTTCAAGGATATTGGAGTTCATTAAGATTAAATTCCTACCATTTCAGCTATTATTAACCCTCCGAGACCAACAAAACTTTATATCCATGGCATGGCATTGTAATTTATGAGTTCTGATGTTGATTTCTCAAACTCTGAATTAAAATAATATGTTTTCCCAATTCAACCTTCAGAAATCAGAATCAAAAATCTGGAGGGCAATATAAACAAACTGGCATGTTTTCGTAAACCGTTGCTATCATGAGGCTTTAATGTAGGTGCAAAGAGTAGACAATCAATTTGAAACACATCTATTGTAACACAAACGCTATTCCATATCTCTGCCTCAAGGATGAATGTCATGCGCACATCAGTTTTTATTGATTCTTTAAAAGGAAACGTGTGGTTAAATAAAAGTGATAACAATTACCGTCAAGTGTAAAATGTTATTCATATGCATTAAAAAATTGAATACTTTGCACGTTTCCTAACAAGTCATTTCCTATTATAATCCTCATTAGAGTTTCAAACAGCTACAGTATATAGTTCAAATAAAAGCAATATTCCTGAAATACAAATGAAGAGCCTGCCTTTGTTTTGCAGCAGCAGCAGAACACTGAAACCTTCAGAAGTGCAGGAAGATAATAATCAAAGTTAAATAGTCATCAGTGTTAGTTATCAAGAAATCTCAAGCCAAGTGAGATATCAGAAGAGCTGCCACCAAGTATCTGGTTGAAGGAATGTATATAGCATTAGTTTAGAAATTAGGCGAGAAATTCCAACTTCTGAGCTCCCCCCCGAAGGTCATGTGACTGAATTTTGGGTGTTCAGTATCATGCCTACATTTATGGCCATTTGCAAGGTGCCACTGTCACATGACTACAATTGATAACAGTGTTTACTGTCTAATTTCTGGTAAAAACGACCCTGCAGTGTGCACTGAGATATCATGGTGTATCTTTTATGATCACCAAATTCACTTAACAACCCCCACAAAAATATGGGGGGGTCCGCTGTTAGCCATTCTGAGTGCGGAGCTAGTTCGATGCTTGTGGTGCACTTCTGCATAGCACATGAGCATGAACCGAACAGATTAGCAGTCTCAGACAGCCAAACAACTACCCTGTATTAACCCTGTAGTTTCTTGATTATATATATATATATAAAAATCAGGGGTGTCAAACTGGCGGTCCACAGGCCAGATGCGTTACATGCAGGCCACGCCCACCCCAGCTCCGCAAATGGGAAAAATGTCACAAAACGTCACGACAGCAACCTGATGCCGCGAGTTTGACACCCGTGTTATAGATAGTTCAAGAGAACCATTGTTGTATCCTCTACTTAGTAGGGTTAACATTTATTGTTTGAATATGTTAATGTTTTATTTTGTTTTTATTGATTCTAAGCCTATAAGTTGCCTATAGGTGAGATGGGTGGCATATAAATTAAACGTACAAACAAACAAATAAATAGTGAAGTTGAATTCTGCAATTTCAGATAACTTTTGTTGCAATAGGAAATGTAGGTTGTGCCTTCCAGAGACAATTTAATTGGCGGAAATCACATGGGGAAACAAAAATGTCTCCCATATGGTGAGTTTGGCTCGGCCATCTGCTTTCATGAGAAGAATCATAAATTCCCCCTGTCACTTATAGGATATTGAGAAGCTTAGGACTCCTGGGATCCTATCAATTGGAAAACAAATACCGAATATTTAGTTAAAATAAAAAAGGGAAGTGAAAACTCCTGGATAGTGATGGGCAACCTGGTCCTTTCCAGAAAGCTTGGACTACATTTCCCTTGGGTATTAAAAGAAGCAAATGGGAATTGCCTTTTTAAGCACTTAGAACCTGACTACCTAAGGAAATGCACTTCAGCAGACACTGAAATCTGTAGGATAAACTCAGAAGCTGCACTGCTTTTTAAGACTGATGTACTGTATTAGTCAGATGGAAGATGGCCCTTTCCTGCATCATTCCCAGAGCTTGGGAGGCACTCATTAAGCGGTTGCATTTGGCTACCATTCTGCCTTTATAAAATACATTTTAAAAATCACTTATTTTTAGTCTGGTTTTTAGAGGCCAATGGTTTTATTGTTTGGATTTTAATTCACCAATCACATTTTTCATTATTGTAACTGTTCCTTTATTTCATTTGGGACAGGAACATTATTTATTTGCTTATCTTTTTATGCTACTTTAAATTATAAATTGCCCTGGCTGTTCAACATTTATCCTAAAAGATCATTCAGATGAGAGGAACTGGAGGCTAATCTTTTGACTCTGCATCCTACATAGTGGCTGTTACCAATAAAAGGGAATATTTGTAGCTCGGGGTTGAAATGAGGGCTCCTTGGTGCTCTTTGAGCTTGGTTGTTTTCTTGCAGACATTTCATTACATAAACTAGGTAACATCATCAATGCTAGTAAGGAGTGGTGGGTTGTTCTCAATTTATATTCTAGTGGCTTGCCTGGTCAGTATTGGGGTGTGTGTGTCTTAGAAGTTCTTTGGTTGGGCTGTTTACTGTTGGCTTGTTTGGCAGTTCCTTGATTGGGGTATTGATTGTTGATCTGATGTTAATCTTGCAATTAATCTATGCTTATCTGGGTGCTGATTGATGGTGGGGGGAGGCCTTGGGTGATCAGAGGAAGGGGGTCTTTTTCCAGCACTAGGCACCCCCATGGTCTTCCCCACCTTTGAGGTACTCCATGCACACTTAATGACCCACACATTCGATTAACAAATGCATTGAGACGAGCAGGGATGGGGGCTCATTGATTTAACACGATTCACTTAATGTTATGACTATAATGGGCAGGCTCTGTTATGCTCGTAACTTGTGGACTATCTGTTTTTTTTACTATTGTTAATCTCTACCCCTGTTACAACAACATCTGTTGGGCTTCAAACTACCCCTTCCACTTTAATGGCAAAGGATATAAATAATTACATCTGTAAATGAAAAGCAAATAAAGCATAACTGTAAGTATTCTACCGTAGTCCATCAACTCTTGACATGCACAGTTTATTTACTATAAGTGCAAGTTACCATATAGAAATTCATTTGCCTCCAAGTTTAGAATTGTAATAATTCTTTGCTATATATACTCAACCATTTCAACAATCACCAGATTACTAGGCCATTTCTTGTGAAATTGTACATCAAGGAAATTTTGAACTTATTAGACCTGAATATCCTGACTGCAAAAAATCCCCACCCTACTCGGAACTGCCTATATACTCAGATGCTACCTTAACAGTTCTTAGGTCCTGGGTTAGGACTTGAACTCTTAAGTTTTTACCAGTCCTTTCAGAAAGATAATGAAATATAATCAAATGGCAAATTTTAGTATAAAATATAGTAAATTATTCAAATACTTCCTACTTGTTATCCTTCTAAGGGGAAAGCTATTTTCTTTAAGGCAAACAGATGTACTCACAAATGATTTTGTTGCTAGCATACTTGTTAATTAATTGTTTCAAAGGTTAGGCACAATTTATGTATACATGATTGCCAGTAGTCCCAAAAGGAATTATTTATTTTACTGAACAGGTTCCAGATCACTGTGCATAAAAAGGAATCAAAAGTTTTCTCTCTTCAAAGTGGCATATATAGTTATTCTGAAGCATGTGAGAAAGTTGTTTTGTATACATACAGGGGAGAAACGGACCAGATTACCCTTCCCATATTACTTTTAAGACATTTTTTTAAAAATCTATGTGAAACTAGCACGTGCCGAAGCAAAAAATTAGTTTCCAGCTTCAATTTTATTTTCACAAATGTTTCTGGTGTTTAAGAGAGGCCATAATCTTGCTTGGGGAATCAAATAAAAAAAAAATTATGGATAGCTGCCAATCAATCAATGACTACTTCAGCTTCAACCACAACAATACACGAGCACACAATAGATACAAACTTAAGGTAAATCGCTCCAAACTCGATTGCAGAAAATACGACTTTAGCAACAGAGTGGTCAATGCCTGGAATGCACTACCTGACTCTGTGGTTTCTTCCCCAAACCCCCAAAACTTTAACCTTAGACTGTCTACTGTTGACCTCACCCCATTCCTAAGAGGTCTGTAAGGGGCGTGCCTAAGCGCACCAACGTGCCTACCGTCCCTGTCCTAATGTTCCCTTTTACTCGTATCCGTTTCATGTATTCATAATCATGTTTATACTTACAGTATATCTGTTATCTAATACATGCTTGATGAATTAAATAAATAAAATAAATAAATCTGTTGCTGTGAAAAGGATAAAACAAGAACAAAACGAAGTAGGTACATTAGGGATTTTGTAACAGCTAATATTCTTCATAAAATGGATTTCTGAATGAATGAATGTCCCTCATTGTGTGAGAAAGACCCTGAGTAATGGAACAAAAAAAATGCTGCCTGAGGAACGATCACAAAAGAGAGGGTTCAGCCCATAGCTACATAAAAGGTGAAGAAAGAGTTTCAGAATGGTCTCACCCTAACTTCTCTCACTGTAAAGGAAATGTTGGGAGATTTGTCCTTTCTGACTTGCAAGATAACAAGAAGAAGAGAAAGTATCAGGAAGGTTAGTCTATTCAGGTACAGGCAGGAAATAGACTGAATGAGCTACTTCTGCTTTATTGTAATGCTACATTAATAGAACCCTGCAACTGTAAGTAAGCTTGCACTTTCTCTTCTTTGACCCTTCCCTAGGCAGCATTTCTTTCTCCTGTTTTTCAAAAGTCTATCTCACATAGCATCATTTGGTAAGACCACTAACAATAGCAATAGCAATAGCACTTAGACTTATATACCGCTTCACAGTGCTTTTACAGCCCTCTCTAAGCGGTTTTACAGAGTCAGCATATTGCCCCCAACAATCTGGCTCCTCATTTTACCCACCTTGGAAGGATGGAAGGCTGGGTCAACCTTGAGCCTGGTGAGATTCGATCTGCCAAACTGCTGGCAGCCGGTGATCAGCAAAAGTAGCCTGCAGTACTGCACTCTAACCACTGCGCCACCGCGGCTCCTACATAGTGAACATCCCAACTATCCTCACTAACCCAAAAAGGTTGGGTTGACGGGTGTCAAACTCGATCGCGTCACGTGACGTATCGCGACATATTGTGATGATTTTTGCCTTTGTAGAGCTGGGATGGGCGTGGCCTGCACGTGACGCATCTGGCCCGTGGGCCACCAGTTTAACACCCCTGGTCTAGATCATCTCAGGAGGGACGGCTCATATGGCTTGTTTAGAACATTTTTTTTTCTCCTTCTACTGATTTCATCAGCCTGCATTCAATTTTCAGGCAGTGAAATGCTAGAGGCAGTAATGACATAATAAATACTTGCAAAAAAACATTTTGATTCAAAAAGAAATGTACTTAATGGTGATGTGATGGATGGTGCCCACGGAGGGGGAGGTAGTATGATGAACTACAATGAAGCAGCAGTTTCTCAGGAAGGAGGGAATGCATTCCAAGGAGGAGGCGAGACAAGAGGCAGCACAGCCCAGAACCGGATAGTGTCAGAGAAAAAGAATTAGAAGAGCCACTCCCTAGAATCTCTATTTGGTGTGAGCAAATAAATAAGTGAACTTTTGGTTGGATTGTTCTCTGTTGTTCTTGGTCTAGATCTGACAGCATTACTTTCCCGCTCAGTATGAAATATCTCTTTCGTCCTCTTCCTTCCCCTGTCCTACTGGCCTTATTATAGGACAGATACAGGCAAACTTATCCAGGTATAGAATATGGCATATTCTAGATCAGGGTGTCAAACTGGATTTCTTCGAGGGCCGGATCAGCAGGCCGGCCAACCAAAATGGGGTGGGGGGGGTGGAGCCGCATGCACCCCGTACCCCGTTTTGGCTGGCAAAGTGCTGCAGGAGGCTGTCCAGGCCGAAAATGGGGTGCGGGGGGCCGTGCACAGCCCCCCATGCCCCGTTTTGGCTGCCAGAGGCACCACGGGCCAGTCCTTTGCTATTTTCAGGCTGGCCCCATGGGCCAGATTTAAGCATCCCATGGGCTGGATCCAGCCTGTGAGTTTGACACCCCTGTTCTAGATCCTCAAAGACATAGATGCTGAGAATTATTGCTCCTAGAATTACAACTCCTAGAATCTTCCAGCAAGAATCTCCATAGTCCAACACATATGGAAGGAATAGATGAGGAAGGTTGTACTAAGAAGTGTAGTGCCCAGATGATTATACAGTATGTCCTGTGTGAGAAGATCATAGTTCTGGGGTGACTACTGGGGATGAACAAAAACAACAACAACAACTCATATGACAGGGAAATATTGATTTTTCATATTTGTTTCTCACCCTAATCCAGTTGCTTTCTCAAAAAGGTAGCATAATTGTAAACTAAAATCAGTTTCCCCCCCCTGAACTATAAGCATAGATTTCATTTTGTAAATGAAAGGTGTTTACAGCGGAAAAAAAAGGAAAAGAATAGACAGATTTTTTGGAAAACAAATTATATATATGTGTGTGTGTGTGCATATACATACACCTACACATATATGAACACACATACTCTGATGTTGCAAATGTATATATTAGATGCAACTACACTTGTTCAGGTTGTTTGTCCAGGCAAAACATTGGTATGCAATTACGGAGGCGTCAAGCATTAAATCTTACATGTATGTTTATACATATTACATTCCATGCATAGATCTTATTTTTTTATCCCCTACATTTTTGTCTTACCACAGGAAATTATTAAGGAAGGGAGGATAAAAAAATATACTCTCTTTCGACTGTTAATGTTAGGAACTGCTCTTGATTATCTTTTTCTAAAGAAATGATGTTCTGATTTACATCATAATAAAATTGCAATCAATGCATCTTGCTTTGATGATAATGAACAGAGGTTCATGTTCTTATGTATATTTAAACAAGTATTTATTAATGCATATGTTCACTGATTCTTGTGATACTCTTATGTAGCAAATGTGTACATTCGATGGCATTCAGTATTTTATAATTTTAACAGTTCTATGATTAAGATCATATAAAAAAACCACTGGTTATGTCATAATGCTGCAGGGATCCGAAGAACATTTTTTGCTATACTTCCCCTGACTCAGCGGTAACATTCACTAATGTTCATTAAATCTGCACAATTAGTGTAAAATTTATTCATGTCCTTCTAAGAAATAGTGTAACTTATTTACAATAGTAAACAGTAAAATAAATCTATAAGAAAAGACTGAATAGCATGAGGGGAAAACCCCAACTGGCTTCAGTGTTTCATTCCAGTGAATGCTACTTATGTGACATAGCTCTTTAAGTATGTAATATTGTACCTATTATTTCTGTGGAATTAATGTTGCCATTATTTATTAAAATATCAAAGGAAGAAACAAGTTTGAAGGGTTTTTATATATAAGTTGGATAACAGCAAGCCTGAAATAATGATCATTACTGTAGTATTTACTAACATGATACTAGAGCTTTTTTATTATTTATGATAAATAAAGCAAAATTATGATCTCTGCAAGTCTGTAAAGCAAGAAAAACCCTGAAGCAATATCCTAAGCACAGTTGTGATTTTTAGTGACCATTTTGCTTAACGACTGAATTGCCAGTCCCAATTGTGGTCATGAAATAAGAACTGCCTATATAGTTTTTAGATTAAAAAGTTTAGAGTTCCTGGAAGATAAAATGTTGGCACAATTTACAGCAATTCATATACCTGTTTCTACAAGATTAGTGTCTACTTTTAAGAGGCGGAAAATTAATGTAATGCAGCAAGCCATAGATGGTACTCAAGAACAGTTTATATTACATATCTGATTTTCCTTGTTGTGGCAGAAATAAATTAATTGGAACCATGGTGGCGCAGTGGTTAGAATGCAGTATTGCAGGTAACTCTGCCCACATCCAGGAGTTTGATCCTGACCAGCTCAAGGTTGACTCAGTTTTCCATCCTTCCGAGGTTGATAAAATGAGGAGCCACATTGTTGGGCACAATATACTAACATTTGGAAACAGCTCAGACTGCTCTAAAGCATTATGGTATATAGCAATAGCAATAGCAATAGCACTTAGACTTATATACCGCTTTACAGTGCTTTACAGCCCTCTCTAAGCGGTTCACAGAGTCAGCATATTGCCCCCAACAATCTGGGTCCTCATTTTACCCACCTCGGAAGGATGGAAGGCTGAGTCAACCTTGAGCCGGTGAGATTTGAACTGCTGAACTGCAGCTAGCAGTCAGCTGAAGTAGCTTGCAGTACTGCATTCTAACCACTGCGCCACCTCGGTTCTATATGAAGCAGTATATAAGTCTAAGTGCTATTGCTATTGCTAATTGTAGCAAAAATGGTAATAAATGAAGAAATGTAAGGCTACATTTATTATTAGAAACTCTGGTTATGAACTTTGTTTACATTTGTCTATAGCTAAGTGTATGGAATATGGCCTTTTAGGTGAAGAATACATAATGCTTCATATTCTGAATATTATTCTGAATTACTTCTTTCAAGAGTTACCAATTCTTTAGTTTTGAAAATCACAGATTCCTTAAGTCCCCAAATTCAGAACCGGCTATATGCTGGTCCAGGATTTTGTTAATTCCTAGAAATAAAAAAACTATGCTTGATAATGAAGAGACATAGAGTACGTTTTCTTAGTAGAAAGAAAAAAAAATGGCTTTGGTGGACTTATGAATAATTACAGAATTCTAAATTTGAGCTGTGCATTGACCAGATTTTGGTTACTAGCATACAGTATTTGTGCAAACTAACACTAATGTTCTAATTTCTGCAGTGGTGATCTTGGATCCTTAATTGACTGGGGCAACATTAAGAATGAAGCAATAATTGCTTTAATTACCTCCTATTAAACTGGCCTGTAAGCTGATATTCTCTTTCTATCTGAATTGATTTGCAGCTGGGCTCTGTTAATACATCAGCTCATTTTAATCGCTTTGCTGCTGTGTTCAGCCTTCCCTCATTTTTTAACTCAGCAGTGTTTCCTCACTTCATTTCAGTGATTAATCAAAAATCCCCAACTATATAGTAATAACTTTTAGTCTATTTTTTAGAGACTATTTTTTTAAAGGGATGTGTGTGTGTATGCGTGTGCATGTGTGCGCGCTTTCGAATCAATTCTTAACTCCTGGTGACTGCCTGGACAAGTCCCTGCAACCAGAAATATTTAATTTTGCAAAAGCTAATACTTCTTCCAGCGATATAGAATCCTTTCTTCTCTGTCTCCATCCAACAATATACTTACATCAACTGAGTGATCATCTGGGACCTTCAAAGATGGCACTGTTATTATATTTTTGCCTATACTTTATCATATCCTCCGGTTATATTTACCAATTAAATATGTATATACTAAAAATGGCAGTGTTAAAACAGCAAATACAGATAGCCCTCACTTATCAACCACTCATTCAGCAACCATTCAAAATGATGACGACACTGAATGAGGGGGACTTATGAATAGTTCTTAGAGTTGCAGCCATTGAAGTGTTCCCATGGACATGATCAGAATTTGGCTCTTGGCAACCAGCTTTCAATTATAATGTTTGCAGTGTCCCACAGTCACGTGATCACCATTTGCAACCTTGTAGGCTGGCTTCCCAAAAACAAACCCAATGGGGAAGCGGGTCAGAATTTCCAAGTCTCTCCCACAAGTTGCTCCTGTTCCCACTACTCACTTTTCCCCCTGAAGAGCACCAGGGCAGCATGGTGAACTTGTACTCCATAGCTCCTGCCCATGCTTTGTAGCACCTGCCTGTGGCACCCACCCATCCACCCATACTCCATAATACCGTTCTGCCTGTAGCTCACATCCACCAGTTTTTTTGCCTGGGATGCGGGTTCAGTGGCATAAGCAAGCATCTCTGGATTCCCATCTCTTCCCGTGTTGCACTTCTTCATTAACAACTTGCATGCCTCTTGCTTAATGACAGCAATGGAAACTGCCAGGATTGCCATCACTAAGCAATGCAGTCTCGTGTTTTCTGACTGTATTGCTTAGTGATGGAAATTCTGGTCCCAATCGCCATTATAGCCCAAAGACTACCTGTATTGGAAACAGCCTGATGTCACTGAAATAACGTTAGGGAAATGGATGGTTCTATTTCCAAGCATTTTGTTTAAAATGTCTTTACATGAAAAGCTCACTATTCTGCTCTATACCTTTGTCTTGGATTAGAGGTCTTTGGATATTGAAGTTCCTCTCTGAATCATAGCTTGGGCTATTATGGCACATCCCAACATTTTTTTAGAATAGAATAGAATAAAATTCTTTATTGGCCAAGTGTGATTGGACACACAAGGAATTTGTCTTTGGTGCATATGCTCTCAGTGTACATAAAAAGACAAGATACTTTCGTCAAGAATCATAAGGTACAACACCTAATGATGGTCATAGGGTACAAATAAGCAATCAGGAAACAATCATTATCAATATAAATCGTAAGGATACAAGCAACAAGTTACAGTCCTGCAGTCATAAGTGGGAGGAGATGGGTGATAGGAACAATGAGAAGACTGATAGTAATAGTAATGCAGCCTTAGTGAATAGTTCGACAGTGGTGAGGGGATTATTGGTTTAGCAGAGTGATGGCGTTCGGGAAAAAAATGTTCTTGTGTCTAGTTGTCTTGGTGTGCAGTGCTCTATAGCGTCGTTTTGAGGGTAGGAGTTGAAACAATTTATGTCCAGGATCTAATGTGATTTGCGCATAATCCATTCTTTATATTGTAAATATGAAGGAGATTATTTTATAGGCTTTTCTGTTAATCATTACATGGAGTATACGTGTGCACCAAAATTGTTTTCTCTATATTATTTACCTTATTTTTCATCAGTAACATTGCCAGTGAAGTCAAACAATTTTCTTTCTCTTAATCATGTAATAAAATTTAATGCTAAATTAAAATTTAAACTGCAGAAAAAGTTCTCCATCTCATTGAAGAAGTGAAAATACTTCACATGCACAAAATAAGTTCACCGGCATGCAATGGTGAAAGAAAAGTTTTTAATACTGTAATGTATGGGGTTATTTGTTCTGAATTTCTGTTGCTCTCCTACCTAATAGTTAGTGCATATTAAGAATGCATATCTAAACTAAGCATTAATTAACATGAATAAAAGAGGCCTATTTTACTTGAAGAAAGAAAAAGTTGTTTTAAACTAAAAAATCAATAAGGTATTTTTTTTTTTTAAAGAATAGTTATTAATTGTACTTACTTGACAACTTATCACTTTAGGAACTACATGTAATATTCAAAAGTACATAATTGAATGCTTTCAGACTAAAATGGTTCCAGACCACAGTGTATGGAGGTGTGACACCTGTCCTCTGAGAATAGGCAATAGTCTTGGTTATAAAACCCTATTCATTATTTTACAAGTTCCAAAATCAATTGGAGGTCAAAGATATTTGTGTATAATAAAGAGCTCAGTGACTATGTAATTCTACTATATGTTATCATGGGACGGCCCTTTGTCTACAACTGCCAGCCTTGTTGCAGGATTTGGTTTCTTAGAAAAGGGACTTGACCAGTAAGGGCAAATAGATCAATACTATTTGACTGTTTTCTCCTTTAGGTTATAAATACATCCAAATGTTTCATAACAGATTGCCTAACCAACTAAAACAAACATGCTAGTAGGATAATTAAATTAATGAGCTTAATTTAGCAGATTTTAGCAATTTAATTTAGCAATTTAGCTTAGTTTAGCAGAGTGATGGCATTCGGGAAAAAACTGTTCTTATGTCTAGTTGTCTTGGTGTGCAGTGCTCTATAGCGTCGTTTTGAGGGTAGGAGTTGAAACAATTTATGTCCAGGATGCGAGGGGTCAGTGAATATTTTCACGGACCTCTTTTTGACTCATGCAGTATACAGGTCCTCAATGGAAGGCAGGTTGGCAGTAATTGTTTTTTCTGCAGTTCTGATTATCCTCTGAAGTCTGTGTCTGTCTTGTTGGGTTGCAGAACCAAACCAGACAATTATAGAGGTGCAGATGATGGTAGTTAAGATTCTAAAATAATTTGTTAGATTAGGGATATCGGCTGAAAATAGCGCAATAAAAGCTAATAGAAATAAATTCATAGGAAAAAGCAATCACGTTCGTTCAACAAATTCTTAGCCAAGTTTCTTATGTAATTGTAAAGACAATTATGAAATAAAGATGAGGGTTTGGCAATAATATACGGTATGTAAAAAGGGTATTGGAATTGTAGATACTATAACTAAATATGACCCAGCATATTCATTTCTGGGTTATATTAAGCCAATAACATCTACAAAAAAAAAGGCAAATAGAATTTTAGGCTACATCAATAGAAGCATTCCTGCTAAATTACTGGAAGTAATACTTTTCTATTTTCTGCTGATTAGTTTCCATCTCAAATATTATGTCCAGTTCTGAGCTTTCAATTCTGAGAAGAGAAACTGGAATGAGTCAAAAGGGGAAATCATGATCAGTCTTAAAAAAATGCAATATGTCCTATACAGAGAAATTAAAAAAAGAAAGAAGACTAAGGGTCTAGTTTATTTGTTTAGAAAACTTATATGCCAATCTTAAATACACAATTTTAGATAGCTAATAACCAGTTTACAAATGCACACACAAATACACCATAAAGTTGTAGTTTAATACAAAAGAAAGTTAAGATACTATATAATGAATTCCCACCTCAAGCATACATAAAATAGGCTTCTCTAACATCCATGGGGAAATTGGGAAACGCCAAGTCTTGGCAGTGTTCTAGGAGGCCAGGAGAGTTAGGAGTTAGGACCCTCCAAATCTCAGGAGGAAGCTGCTCAGTGTGGGTACCACAACAGGCAAAGCATGCCTCCTCCGTTCTGCAAGAGAACACAATTTCATAGATGAGATCTGGGGCATCGCAACTGTCAGATCTTGGTGGTACAGTCAGACACCATGTAAGAAGTTAAAGGTGACAATCCCCTATTGAATAAGGTGCATGGATTTCAATATGGCTTTCTGGCGGCACAGTGGGAGAATTTTCCTAAATTAAAAGCAGTTTGATTGGGGAACCAATTATCTTATGAGATGAGGGCTTCCCTCTTCAGGATGTCTTCAACTAAGAAGAAATTTCCTGACAGTCAGAACAATTATCAGTGGAACAACTTGCCTCCAGAAGTTGTGAATTCTCCAACACTGGAAGTTTTTAAGAAGAGATTGGACAACCATTTATCTGAAATGGTATGGGGCAGTGATGGTGAACCTTTTAGACACCAAGTGCCCAAACTGCGCGTGCATGCCCAAACTGAAACATGCGCGTGAACGCGTGGACATATGCATGCACGGACATGCGCTCGTGCATGCGCGGGCATGCACGTATGCACAGCAGAGACCCGAAGACCAGCTGGCTGGCGGGAGGCGGGGCACCCCAATACCGGCAAGAGGTAAGATCTTTTTCTTTTGTGAGCTTCTGTTTCATCGTTTGCAGGGAAACAGAAGCTCACGAAAGAAACGCCACGGAGATCTGACCTGGGGCAACGGCGCGCGTGCCAGCAGAGAGGGTTCTGCGTGCCACTTCTGGCACACATGCCATAGGTTCGCCATAACAGGTATAGGGTTTCCTGCCTGAGTAGGGGGTTGGGCTAGAAGACCTCCAAGGTCCCTTCCAACTCTGCTTTTCTTTTCTTTTCTTTTCTTTTCCTTTCTTTTCCTTTCCTTCTTCTCTTCTCTTTCCTTCCTTCCTTCCTTCCTTCCTTCCTTCCTTCCTTCCTTCGTCCCTTCCTTCCCCCCCCTCTCGTCCTCCTCCTTAGTT
>QLTV01003764.1:1255470-1275420 GCA_003457575.1 Thermophis baileyi | reverse complement strand
TCCTCTCCTCTCCTCTCCTCTCCTCTCCTCTTCTGATTGAATAGCTATCTACAAGAAGAATGCTTGAATTTGAAATCCTACATTAACTAGAAGGTTAGTCTTGATGGCCTAGATCAGGGGTGTCAAACTCATGGCCCATGGGCCGGATGCATCATCTGCTGGCGACACCCACACTCGGTTTAGTGAAGGGGAAAAAGGTCACGATACGTCATGTGACGATGCAAGTTTGACATCCCTGGCCTAGATGGTTCCTTCTTTAATTCTAGACATTTTAAATGAACACCCAATGAATATTGACTTTTTGGAAATAGTACTATATTTTTAAATTCATAACAATTATTGTACTGTGTTAAAATAAGTGCATCTAAGGTTATCTCTATGTTTATGTGAAACTTGTTGAGTCTCAAAACATATGACAGATGTGTATCAGTAGTTCTTAATTCTAGACATCTGCTATGTCACTGTACTGTCTTTTTGGTGTTCCATTGTCAAAGCCATTAATAGCGAACACAGAAAGGCTACTGTGTAGGTCTTACTCCTGTGGCCTAAAGTTATTTATATCTGAAGGGTAAAATCTGTTCTTACACTGGCACATTTAAATATCACCCTTGACCTCTCTTCCTTTTTTTCATGCATACAGAGGAAGAACTTTGTTATAATTATTCATTATGTTTTACTTTCCCAAACTGGGGATTATATTTTATGAATCCATTTTAAAAAAATATTTAACATATGTACATAGATTTCTTACATTGGGCAAAGTGATAAATCTATAACATTTCATATAATTTCTCACCAGTCACAGCGATGAACTCAGACTGGAATACTTGAATTCTGAAGTTCCTATATACAAATAGTTAATTGCAAAGTGTAGTAAGATAAAGCTTGCTTTTTTTTCCATGTTAAGTATTTTCTTTTTAAAAAATAAGGGCTAAATACCAAAACAATGCTATAAAACCAATTAAGAAGAAAGAAAACAAGATTAGAGGTCTTCTTGAATTATTTATTGTTGTGCACTGTTGCAGAGCCTTTAAATAAGTAATTAATAAACTTCACAGCAACTCTCTCTTTCAAGTTATTTATTTAATGCACAGTTCTGCGATGTACAAATATTAATCTGAAAGACTTTCAATAGAACAATCATGTATACAATAAATCTTCAATAGAAGGGTAATATAATTTATACTTAAACATTCATGTAGCTTTTTTTAATCACTCTATTACAAGGGTTGATTATTTGGAAGTAGTGCATATTCACATTGTTTTTGGTTTGAATTTAATGTATATATGTATACCACATTTTGTTAAAAACCGAGTTGAAACTCACAAGTAATTCCTTCCTTCCTTCCTTCCTTCCTTCCTTCCTTCCTTCCTTCCTTCCTTCCTTCCTTCCTTCCTTCCTTCCTTCCTTCCTTCCCTCCCTCCCTCCCTCCCCTTTTTAAATGCCCTTCCATCCATGTATCTCAGAGCTCAATCTAATAACAAATGCCAGAATTTCCACACCCCTTACACAGGCACACCACAGCTTGAACGATGTAGGAACTAAGCCTATTCAAAGATGCCCCATCCATTCTACCTCTGGCAATTCTTCCTGGTTCCTAGATTTTTAGTTCCAATATTCCTTCTGAATGTAGAAGAAGGAATAAATTTTCTTTAGCTGTCATATAGGAAATTATGGAGAAGAACTGGGCCAGGGGTGAAATCCAGCAGGTTCGGACAGGTTCTGGAGAACCGGTAGCGGAAATTTTGAGTAGTTCGGAGAACCAGCAAGTACCACCTCTGACTGGCCCCAGAGTGGGGTGGGAATGGGGATTTTGCAGTATCCTTCCCCTGGAGTGGGGTGGGAATGGAGATTTTGCAGTATCCTTCCCCTAGAGTGGGGTGGGAATGGAGATTTTGCAGTATCCTTCCCCTGCCGCGCCCACCAAGCCACGCCCACCAAGCCACACCATGCCTACCAAGCCACGCCCACCAAGCCACGCCCACAGAACCGGTAGTAAAAAAAAATGGATTTCACCACTGAACTGGGCACTGAGTGGGACTTGTGGAAAAGAGGAATTTATTTTAGACTTGGGTTTCCCATCATCATGCCCCCTTCTTACACTTTCCAAACAAAATATTTATTAACTCCATCTGCCATTTTGCACACATGTAAATGTACACATGGTTCCTTATCTTCCTAGCAATCTACTGGCAATCTTCCCATCAGCCCACCCAGTTTTTATCGTTCTATCTCACCTCACTGAATTTTGCAACAATTCATTCTCTCCCTCCCATCAGGCTATGACATATACCAGTCTTACAGCCCATTAGATTTTCATTTGAACATTACTGTATTGTTAATATATTTTCCCTAAACATTTTACATTTTTACATCTTGGATGTTCTTCACCTTCCCTCTCATCTCCAATTAGGGAGCCCAGGTTTTAGTTCACACATGTCTAAATGTGGAAGCCCGGAGGGTTATATACAAGTTGAAAATTTATTTTCTATAAATGCTCCAAATATTAATTATTGTCAGTAAATGTCTACCTCTTATAGACATACTTACAGAATGATAACATTGGGCAAAGAGCACTTGGAGGATTAATTGGATTAAGTTTTATGTCTTTGGTTAGCAGAGCTGGTTCATTATTATGTTAGTGCGAGGCACACAGTTTTTAGTATACTGAACAGTATTTTTTTTCCAATCAGTGGGGACATTTGCAGGATTTTGTTCTCTAGGGGTGATTTTCTACAATGCAACTTGGAGAAGGGTATCATATTCAGGGAACAGAAATGATAACCATTATGAATTTAGCATTATGCATAAAATGTAGTTAAAATTTATTATACCCAGTTATTTGTTCTGTAGAGAACTATATGATGGATAACTGATTCTATCTTTATAATATCTGAATTAATTACCGGTAGGTTTATCTGCAACAACAGAAGTATATATATAAATAAACATACATTCTCTCCAAAAAGCTAGAAACATTCATAAGAATTGTCATGATCAAAATATACAGTATTTATCCTAGAACGAAGACAACACTGTATTTTGAATGTTTTCCTGCCAAGAATGGAAGATTAGACAAGCACACCCGCTCCATTATTCTTATAAATTATGATCATATTATTGTTAAAATGTATAAACTTAAGATGACCTTTCATTTTAAAAGAAAAATTAACTGAAGAAAAACTATTCAGCTAAATACAGTAGTATTAACACTGTACATGCTTGTTTGTATCATCTGTTTAAAGATAAAAATATTGTTTTCATAAGAAAACATTGTATGAACATTATGAATTTTAATAGATTTATTCATTATCTGCTGGCAATTTTTATGATGTCAGTGAGTTGCTATTTCATACATTGTACCAGGGAACACTTTTTTTCTTAAACTTAAATTTAAAGTACACTGCTTTTCATGAATGTGGATCTGATAACGGGTACTAAATTAATACAGAATAAATCATTAGAATGCTGAAAGTTTGTCATGCTACATCAAGCTATAATAATTTGTAGGATGTAGTTCAAGAATTCATCAAAGTGGTTGTTAAAAACTTAAAGTTCTATCTTTTAGAATATTAAAATAAAGATTCATCTTAACGAATCTTTGATATGTTAAAAAGTAGGAGAACTTTTACCGGTAGTTAACAATATAATATACTAAAATACTAAAAGTTATATTAAATTTTAATGTACTTAACAATAACATTTTAATCTACTAAAAGATAATAAAATTACCTGCTATTAAAAACAAAACACACTTTTCAAGAAGTAATGTATTATTCAATTGTAAGATAATATGTTTGCTCTTCACCCCAATGTGTCAACGTTACAGCTGAGTCACCTAAAAGGCTGACATGGAAAACAACAATATGATGGGTTTTTAAATTGTTTTTTAAATGTTTTTATAAGGTTTTTTAATGTTTTTTTTATATTTCTGTTGTAAGCCGCCCAGAGTCCCTCGGGAGTTGGGCGGCATAGAAATTTAAATAATAAATAAATAAATAAACACGGTCATCATAATGTGCAAAAAAAAAAAATGCATTGGTATAAATTGTAACAGCCTTTCAGCAACTAGGAGCTTTTAAAAGTATTAATTTCTATTATAGATAATTGGAAAGGACACCTGGGTAATCAACAATACTTTTGTTGGATTGTCCTGTCAGAAACCTCTATTGTCTTTGAAGTCAGAAACAATTGTTTAGCACTAAATGACAGTGAATCTTAAAAACATCTTCTTAGATGGTATTGCCATAAATTTCCAAACCGAACCTTGTTCAAGGTCAGCTGTTAAAGAGGGCAGGTATCAACATAGTTTTCATGGAATCTCAAGTAGTTTTTAAGTTTTACACAAATAGACATTGGTTGTGTTCCTGCCATTAAATCTACTTAATGGACTGACACTATAAATTCTCTTCAGTTTTATGATGTTCCATTTAAATACACAGAATATAAGAAGATTCTCCCTTTTTGGGGGAAAAAAATAGAAGCAAATGAGGTTTCTACTTATACTTACTGTAAATAACACTATAGTTTAAAGTGGTAACTGTCCGTAACTGAGAAGAGGAATGCATTTTGCATTAAAAACAAGCAACGTGTCTTTGAAATGAAGGGAGTAAGAAGCCATAACAAAGACAGCACTGAACAATTATATTAAGTGGGGTTTTTTTTTTTATAACCTCTTTTGATACTCTGCCTGAATAAATATCAAGGACATAGGTATTTGAAGCAATGTTACTGCATTTCATAAAGTTGATGCCTAGCAATCCAGGAAGGCTGGCATTGACAATATGAATCTACGAATCCATCTTAAAAAGAAAAGCAGGCAGACTAGCAAAAACAAAGAGATGTACTGAGAATTATGTTCATATTAAAAGAAAGAACATAAGTAAAGAACTGGAAATTCAAGAAGTTGCTTTTGAGTCTTTTTACATTTCCCATCTCCCAAGAGTTTATCTCTGAATGAAAATAAACCAAATCAATAGTCTTTCAAATCCTCCTCAGGTCACCATGGCTTAGTGCATGCTAAACTCCTTCACTTTTCCCATTACTTCCCTTTCATTATTGCATGTCTTTTTCCAGGCTCTCCAAATGACAAGTTTTCTCTTTATTTAGCTGCCACAACATCACCCATACAACGTCCCTGAGATCTCACATCATCGTACAATCCATCCAGGCCTTTCTGTCATCTCTCTTCAGGATCATTGCACCACAGCACCCTCCTTCTATGACTTCTATACATATTTCCATTTGAGGCAATAGTCTCCTCTTTTTTTCTGATTTGTTCTCAGTGATAACACATAATATCCAATGTAGCTTCAAATTTATCTGGGATGCAAAATGTGCTTCTCACCATTCAGTCAAAAGTGCGACGGGGTGCTTTCAATTACTTCAAGTTCCACCTCCTTTCCTTTGCACAAGATCTCAACAGTGCAACAGGAGGAAGCCAAGGCTTGGTGCACTGGAAAGAGCCCTGCCATGCTGCCAACTAATTAAGGGAGGAAGCTTATTTCACTTCTGTTATGAAGGAAAGGGGAAGAGAGCAAGGAAGGAAAAAGAAGGGAAGAGGGGAGAAAGAAAGAAAGAAAGAAAGAAAGAAGGAAGGAAGGAAGGAAGGAAGGAAGGAAGGAAGGAAGGAAGGAAGGAAGGAAGGAAGGGGAAGGAAGAAGGGAAAGGGGTAGGGATAAGAGGAGTAAGGGTGAGGGAGAATGCGGAGGAGAAGGAGGAGGGGAAAGAGGGGAAGAAGAAGGAGGAGAAAGAGAAGGAGAAGGAAGGAAGTATGTCATGTTAAGAGAGAAGTTCCCGGAAGATGGCCTCCAGCACAAGTCCGAAAGCTCGGAAGACAAAAAAACCTCTGGTTCCGGTGACTGACTCAGATTGGATCCTGCAACATTATCCTGGGCCACGTATATTCGCCTTCATTCATATCTTAAGACTGTCCAATAGACAAACATGTATGCATAAACTGTTATTATACATCTTGACAGTAGCGAGAATTCTATATGTGAAAAAATAGAAAGCTATGTCAATTCCCACAATGGAAGAATAGATGGAAAAAAATGATGGAGCTGACAGAAATGGCAAAACTGTTTTAAGGAAAAGAACATATCCAGTTTTGTTTCTACTTGGAGACCCCTTCTAGACTTTGTGTTTGAAATGGGAAAAAAATAATGAAATTTTGACTTTGGTTTTCAATTATTAGTTTGCTGCTATAGAAAAAGCTAAAGCCGTGGTGGCGCAGTGGTTAGAATGAAGTACTGCAGGCTACCTCTGTTGACTGCTGGCTGCCTGCAATTTGGCAGTTCGAATCTCACCAGCTCAAGGTTGACTCAGCCTTCCATCCTTCCGAGGTCGGTAAAATGAGGATTGTTGGGGGCAATAGGCTGACTCTGTAAACCACTTAGAGAGGGTTGTAAAAAGCACTGTGAAGCGGTATATAAGTCTAAGTGCTATTGCTAGTATCTACTATGTAAAAGTAAAAGTTGTAGCTCTATTCTGTATCTACTGTGCTGAAAAAAAAATGGTGGAAAAAAGTGCTTCTTTTCTTTCCCCTGTACCTCACCCTTCTTTCCCGCTTCTTTTCCCTTCTTCATTCTCCTATTTATTTCTGTTCGTATTTTACATTAAGATAAACTTCAATAAAAATTTGTAAAAAGCAAACAAACACATATACATAAACATGGCTTTGCAGCATGTAGCAGATGGAGTGGGCATCATAACTCTTGGCTGCATTCTTAATTTCCTTCCCAAATAGAAAAGGAATACAAAAAGTAGCAGAGGAGTAAATGAGTTCTCATTTGCTAAATGGCTTCAGGCTGCACTGTAGACTTGCTAGATATATCACCACATTATCAGGTTGATTCACTCCATCTGCCCCTCAGATCTGGTCTCCTGACAATGGTAGGATCTGATGTCTTTGGTTGGATTATATGTGAAGCAGCTCCCACTCTCCTTTCTCTCCTGGAACGGTGCAATTCTGTTCAGTCTGATCCTGTCCATTTTTACTGGTAAATATTTATTCCAAAAAATATGCATATGATTATGCACAGTGGCTTGCCACTGTTGTGTAGAAGAATTATTCAGAATTCCCATGTCTCTGAAAATAAATTCTGGAGTATTAAAAAAAAATGCAACATCTAGTTGTTTTTTTAAAAAAAATATTTGGCAGTAGATTCCATATTTTAATACATAAGGGAACATTTTATGCTGGAATACGCTGGGTTAGTTCTAGTTCATGAATAAATAATATGGGATTCACATATTAAATGTACTTTACCAACAAAATTGTTGATTGCATGCTGATTTAATTGCACAGGAATAAATAAAACCCTTGCCCCCCTATTCACCGTTTTCCAGAAGGAATAACAATAAAACAATTGCAAAAGAAAATGGTGCCTTACATGCTCCCTTAGCAATCTCTCTTATCTTTGCTGAAATTCAAAAGTAGGTCAACCAGCTTGTTTCCAAAACACCACACTGATTTCTGAACAATTTTACAGTGAGGCTCCCTCTGTCCCTCTGTACAGATATTTTGAAAAGGGGGGTAGGTGGGCGGGAAATAAAAGGAGAATGAAGGAGAATGATCTGTTGTTGGACATTATTTTTAGCTTTTAAATAAATCTGTCATGCTATTGAAGCTCAGCCTAATGACAATAATTATATAGGCTCTGAAGAAATGCGATTAGGTGAGCTCGGAAATCAATAGCAACTATTGTTACTCATTTTCTTGTATGACAGGGTTGTCATTTTGGTAATCACTGGAGCATATGCTTAACGACTGCTTGAACTTAGACTAGTTTCTTTAAAAAAAAGTCTACAAAGTTGGAAACCATCGAGAACTCACAATCTAACAGAGCTGTGCTACATCAAAGGGCCTATATTAACTTTGCTATAAAATTACTATAAAATTACTGAAATGTACAATTCAGCTGTTGACAATTAGAAAGGGAGGGGTGAAGAAGAAAGACTGGAATCATTAAAAAAAGTTGTCAAGAAACAATCAGTTGTGAAATTTTGTGTTTTATTCTCAGGGTGAATATGATGCTTTTAGATACTGGAAGGCGACCAATAGACAAAATAATACAAGAGATATAGAAAGAAAGGCCTACTACATGAAGTATTTCCATCTTCAAACATAATCAAAACATTTTCAAAAGAAAAAATAAGTAAGTCCAGTTGCCTCCTGAAAAAAGCACCTTTAGGACAACCATGACCTGGATGACTGAGAATCTCCCTAGACTTTTACCTATGCATTTTGGGATGAACATCTTTCAAATGGTGTGGGAGTATGAACGGATTTCCAGAAAAATTGCAGACTACAGGAACCATTTGCACTTCAGTTTGAGATGCAGACAACACAGATTTATCCCCAACAGCCTGTGCCTGTCTTCAACAGAGAAGGGACACAGGGCAGAAAAACATCCTGCAGCCAAGAAGGCTCCATACCCATTTGCACTACTCAGGTGACCCTGAGGACACAGATAAACCCCCAAGTGGCCTCAACGACTCTCTTAAAAAATACAAATGACCAACTGTCTTCAAGGAATATAAATCCTTCCATTACCCACCATCCAGTCAGAGCTGAAGAAGGCTTCTTGGATGAGAAGTGAAATGTCTTCAAAAGAAAAAAACAAGGAAGTCCAGTTGTCACCTGAAAAAGCACCTTTAGGATAGCCTTACTTCATCACAGTTATCCTGATGTTTGGACTGAATTTGGCATTTTTATGCATCTATTGAGTCCTTCCCAAGGACTTGGAATAGGCAGATGTTCTTGTTTGATGGTATTAAATAGATCATTGCTGAATGTAAACTGTTCCAAGTAAAGCTGCCTTTTGCAATTGACTAATTGTGATTTTCACTGCCAGCTTCCCACAAGGAAAGTCAATGTTGATTGCAGTATGCTGCAACTTCATGGGATTCACTTAACAATGGCAACTGGGACTGCTGGAACTGCTGTCATAAGTCAGTGTGGTCATGTGATGCTGTGCTTTATAATCACATTGTTTAGCAAGGGAGTTCCAGTCCCAATTACCATCAGTAAACGAGGATTACCTGTCCTACTAGCATTTAGTTGTCTTTCCAGTCAGCCATGAATGAATTGGATGAGAAAATGCCAACATATTGATGACTTATCACACCTCCATGAGCCCAAGGAGATATAAGGGATGATGTGGACTTTCATTGTAATTATTGCATGTGAAAAACATGTTCTAGCATGTTGAATCTGCATAACATGAAAAACATGACAAAATCTTGATTGTTTTAGGAGATACTTGTACATTTTACTGTCATCTGTAGTGTAAGGCATCATTCCAAACTAATGACAAGGGTGAGTTTACATTCCATGCAATAGAGATTCTGGATCAGGTTTACTGGCTTTGTGCTTATTTTCAAGAAAAATTCAAATCGCTTGCTTTTCTTAAAAGTCTCTGGATAGTTTGGGGGCAAGGACATGTTAAAGTCTACTTCCTCTTAATTGTATCTACCTGTAATTTGCAATGAGACTTTCCATTATAGATCCATCCACCCCTTTGGGAATGAAAAAAAAATGCCCCTCACATTTGTGGTACCTGGAATATGCCAAAAGAGACTCTCTTTGATTATTCTTTAGATGCTGTTTAAAAGCTACATTGTTCCACTAAGTTTTTAATGCTGTCCTTGCTTTATTTTTATTTTATTTTTTTGTCTGGATGGTGTACAACACTTGAGGCACCCACTGGTTTGAGGGACAACACATAAAGATGTCATTTGCCTGCAGGCACGCAAAGATGTCGTATAAATAATGTAGTGACATTTTCTTTTTCGTCCATTCCAACCCAGAAAAATATCAAAAGGTAGGTGAAAGGGCTCAGAACTCTGTCTGCCTACCCACAGGTCTCCAAAAGCTGAACAGAATGAAAAGCGCTTTGGTACGGTAGGAGAAATGAGCAAAAGAAAGACTGAGCATAAAAATAGCTGAATCACAGCAGGGCTGCAAGAAAAAAAAATATTCCAGAAAAAAAACACACCTAACATATCCCTCTGGGAGAATCAGCTGGGCAGCAGCTCCAAAGGCTATCAACAGGTTCTTTTTCCTTTGGCCACAGAGCAAGATGCATGCACCTCTCTTGGGCTTTCCATAGATATACCCAGAGATACAACACAAGAGGAAAGTAGACCCACACAAGTACATGCATGCGTACACACATACATACAGCCTATGATTTTAATAAACTGGAAAAAGTACAGAAGCCTCCTATGGCTCTTGCTGTGGTAAATAGGTTGGAAAGAATTCCAGAAGCCACATTTTATATGCTCTCTCTATTTAAAGACAGCTTTCATTGTTCCTTCATCAGCAACAGCCTGATGATTTTTTTTTAAATGGCAGCAGGAACAATAGGATTATATAATTTGCTTATGTTCATCTGCCCATGAAAAAGCAAGAAACGTGTGTGGGGGGGGGAGAGGGGGAAATGAGCATGCCGAAGAGATTTTCCAGGTTGACTGCCCTGCAAGCCAGGAGGAAAAGTTACTGCTGATGTTTGTCCTTCTCAATGGAGGCCTTCGGAATGCTTGATAGATAAACCGGAGGAAGAGAAAAGAATTGTTGAGGGGGCGTCACAAAAAGCATAAGGAAAAAAAAAAGCAAATTAAACAAAACAAAAAACCCCTCTTAATGGCCGCAAGACTAAAAATGCTACACCTCAGGGCAAATTGTCTCATGATTTGGATCTGTTGCATAAGTACATCTCCAATTTTAAAAGCAGGAAATCTGATGAATTACTGACGTGGATGAGTGGGTTCTGAAAGTGTTGGCGTTAAGTAGCGTACAAAAATGCGGAGGAGCAGCTGAAATAGAATAAACCCCATGTATTCGAAAAATATGTACTCAAAACCATGTTTGTACTTATTATATACTCATATTAATGTTTATACTTTCCCTGTAATCATATACATGCCTGACAAAATAAATAAATAAAATAAATTAAAAAATGGACTCATTTACTAAGGTTGCGTATTAGAGAGATGAGGTAGCTTAAGTTCCTTTCCCATGAAGTTCTTCCGAGATTAAGAATGCTCCTATCGTGTTTCAGGCGCACAGGAATAAAAGCAGAGAGAGAACGTATTTATATATATTGACGAGGATGCACTTTCCATGAATGGCATGGATGGTTTTGATTAAGCCACACCGAATGATTAAAAACACATGTTTATGATTTTTAAAATATAGCCTCCAAATCTTTAGGTTGGGCTGTCCAATGTTTGGAGGCCAGTAGTCACCTTTGAAATGTTTCAGATGTTGTGGGCACTCCCACAAGGTAATGAGGAGGACATGCCATTAACTAGCAAGCTGGTGAACCATAAAGGCCACCTTTATTAAAAGAAAAAGCAGTAAAAGTGTTTTCCAGGATACTCTCTAGCTGCTCAGGAATCTCCCTACCATCATTTTATCTTCTCTTTCTGGGCATGTAAGAACACTAAAACTTAGCAGTGAGCAGCAGTTCACTGCTTTTTATTTGCTAAGAAAGGTCTGGAGGCGTAAGGTATCCTTGCAATTCACAATGATTCTACAACCTGACTTTTACTTTTCCAAAAATAAGACTGCAAGAAATAAGAGTGGCAGCAGGTAGAGACGGTTGCAGCACTGGGAAGAGTTTTGTCGCAAGAGCTCCTGTTTAGTTCCTCCCCCTCCCTTCATTTTGAATATTTTATGTACCTGCTGCAGCTGTAGACTTTACTGCAGGGGTGAAATGCTCCCGGTTCGGGCGTGCCTGCCGGTGGTCGGAGAGCCGGTAGCGACGGCAGCGCGAGGCTTCGCCCACCTGCCCGGACGCCGCCAGTGGTGGCTGGGGAATTCTGAGACTTGAAGTTCACATATTTTAAAGTTGCTAAGGTTGGGAAACACTCCTTCTCCAACCCGATATCCAACATCTTCATGATGATGGCTGTGTACAATGGTCAGTGCAAAAAAGTTCCCTTCCGAAAATCCAGAGAGAATCAGCTTATAGAAAGTTATTTTGGAGTTGAACTTGAACTTGCCAGTAGAACGTATCTGTGGAATCCGGGGACTTGATTTTCCTGGCCACTATTTTAAGCAGTTGCTTTTGACCTGCCTTTGCCTTCTTTGATCTGCCAAAGCCAGATGTCTCATTTGAACAGCTTCAACCTGAACTGACCTAATAAACACAATCCCAGCTGGTGCTGCTGAAATCCATATGGAATAAGCTAGGAATGTGGAATTAGTAGGAATTTGCTCTCTCAAGTGAATAAAAAGAACAACCTAAATTGAAGCCATTGCTGTTATTTCAGCTGCAGAATTCATAAATTCCAATGTCAGATTTCAATTTAAGAAAATCTCATCATTCCACGTTTTTAAACACGAGTCTTCTTGTATTATTTATTGTTCAAACAAAAACTGCATTAAGGTTTCTGGAAGTTTGAGAGTTTTTTAAATTATAATTCTGTATTATAATAAAACTGAAGCACAGATCGGTTATCATTGTAGCTAAAATGATTAATCTAAATGATCCTTTAACCCAGGGGTCCCCATACCCCGGGCCGCGGGCTGTTCAAAACCGGCGGCAGGCGAGCATGCATGCAGCTCCACTGGCATGACCAGTGGGCGAGCGTGCGTGAACAGCTCCATTTGTGCGAGGGGTAGGCGTGGATCCCGCTGCTGGTGCAAATGGAGGTGCCCGCTGCTCACGCAGAACCATTCCCTCTCCCTCTCTCTCTCTTTCCCCCCCTCCCATTGGTCCACAAAGTTGGAAAAGTTGGGGACCACTGCTTTAACCTAAATTTCTTAATAGTCTCCTCCTGCTTGTTGTTCTTCCTTTCTTAATTTTCATGAAATCAACCCAGTGATGTATTTTCACTGTTTTTTTCACATAACTATTTTATAGGCAATTGTTTTTACTTATTTTGGAGGAAAGCTAATCTGCAGTGTGTCATAAATAGAGTGCAATAGATAATAACGACATATCGGGGTCAAATGATCACTCTTCAATCAATATGATTGCTTAGTTCTCTATATTTTAATCAGGCTAATTGGAACCAATTCAGTTCTAAGGCTAAATCTTGCTCTTTTTTTCCTTTTTCCGACAGTCAAACTTTCAGGGATTTTAGCAAACCCCTCTAAAATATAAGCAAATGCTTCCTTTTCATGGCGTATTACGTAATGTTTCTGCTGCAGTGGAAGAAAAGCTATTCTTTCAATAAATAAAACAAAAATAAAGCAGGGCAACAAAAGACAAATGACAAAAGAGGAAACCACAAAAATGTAATAAAATGATTAACTTTCCTAATATGTTTAAAATCAGAATTTACCATACAGGATATGCTAAAACAACAACAACAACAACAAAACCCCCTCAAGATGGCAATAAAAACTGCCAGGTTTTTCTACAGGTGTTGCCTGTGCAATACACATAAAAAGCAGGTGAACCCTTTTGATTGCACCCTGCAGATATGTCTGTTTAAAATCACACATCTTGGATTTGGAGCAACTGCTTTAATCCATTCTAAGTTTATAAATAAGATTTTTCTTTAAACTTTCACAAAAATCTCTGAATGGAGTAAGCCCATTCTTCTGAAAAAAGACACAAAATCTTAAATATGCTGAGCTAATACATCAGTTACAATACAATGCCAAAGACTGCTGTCTTTACAGATTTTATGCTTCCTAACAGCAAGGCTCTTTAAACAGAAGGGGCTGTTTTGTTTTTATTTTTGAATATAATATAGGACTATTCCCTGCTGGAATTTATATGTAACTTAACTACTTTATCTGGGGAAAGTAATTAGCACACCAGGAGTTTGGAGATGAATGAGAGGCTGGATCATCCAACTGATATATTTATGTCTTGCCTTTTGATTTTGAATATATATTTTTGGGGGAAAAACAGGATTCTGCCGAAGACCTGGCTGTAACAGGACTGTATCAATACAAAAGAGACAAGATATTTTGGCATGGAGGAGGTGGGATTAGCATGACTCATAAAACCATAAAAATTCATATCAAAGATTAATCATATTCCACTAACGTTTTCATCAAGCATCTGATACCGAATGGTGTTAATGAACAAAGAGGTTCCACTTGGCTACCGCAGTTAATAGCTGTTGGTCACAGAGACAGAAAATCAGAGTAGGTAGAGATCATTTCAGCCACTGACTTAACTTTTGTTTAGTACAGGAATCCAAATTAACAATACCTTCTGTAGGTGGTTGTTTAGAACTCTGCTTGAACTTATCAAATATGAGGAAAACTATTACCTTTTTGAGTAATGGGTTCTATTGCTAAGCTGCTCTAAGTATTATAATTTTGGGTTTCCCATCTAACATTTCATTGAATCTGGTTTCCTATAGTTTAAATCCATTATTCCATGTTTTCAATTCCGGAATGGTGGAAAACCGGTCTTGTCCTTCTGTGTAAAGAGCCCTATAATATTCTTAATGCTGTCAGAAGCTGTTTGTGAGCTTCACTAATCTCTTTCAAAATCATCCCAAAAGCCGTATCTTAGATGTTTCAGAAGTTGCTTCTATGTGTTAAAGAAAACATTGAAGGACAGTGGAGCTACATTCATTGGATCTACTCCCAATGTCCCTTATGGCTCTACTGTAACCTTTGCATAATAAACAGACAGAATATAAGAAGCTGTTTTATTTCATCTAAAATCGCTAGTTCTATTTAGCTCAGTACTGACAGCAGTGTAGCATCCCCCAAAGCATTTTTTTTTCATCCTTCGATTGCCAGGGATTGAATCCGAGATCTTATACATGTGAAAAGTGCAGTCTTCCACTGAGCAATGAGCTGAAAGCCTGTGTAGCTTTGGAACAAACAGGAACACGGCCATCCGTTTTGGCTTTTCTGAATATTGTTAGAATATATCTACAGGAGGCGCGATAGCTCAGCGGTTAAAGACGTTGAGCTTGTCAGCTGGAAAGTTAACAGCCCGGGTTCAAGACCCGAGTGCTGCATAACAGGATGAGCTCCTTTTACTACCCCAGTTCCTGGCCCAGTTCCTAGCAGTTCAAAAGCAAACAAGTGCGAGTAGATAAATAGGTACCACTTGGATGGGAAGGTAGTAGTGTTTCATGTGCCTTAGCATATAGTCATGCTCGCTACATGACCAGAGAAATGTCTTTGGACAATGCTGGCTCCCTCGGCTAAGAAATGGAGGTGAGCACTGCCCCCTAGAGTTTGACATGACTGAACAGGGAAACTTTTACCTTTACCTTTATCTACCATACTTGTATCTACCATGCTTGTAGAATTTTGGCAATAAACTGCCCAGACATATGAGTAATAATTTTTACTTTGCTGATTGACACTTAACGTTAACTATTTTGATTTTGCACTAAGATTCATTAAGCATCTGATACCAAGATGACCCAAACATGATAAATGCCATCCTAGGTACTACTACATTGTGGCTGAATGCTTCTAGAGTCAATGAAAACAGCTATTTTAGCTAACTTTACTTATGTTTCATTTTAATATAATTACCTTGTATGACTTCTGATCATTATCGGCTACTTAACAGTATTTATCAAGTGGCATCTAAACTATATTTAGAGCTTTGATTTTCAACTGCATTAGAAACTGACCTGACAGCTGGTGATTTTTATACAATCTTACAAAACTGTAATATTAAAAACAACAATGTTGCTGTGCTTCTTATTTTCTTTTTATCTGGAAATGCTCAGTAGGATTTCTGGAATTGATCTAACCTCTCCTCTCCAGTGTGTCACTTATTTGTAAGGCGGCTTTTTTTTTTGTTTGAGACTAAAGATTTATAGGCATCATTATTTAATATTGGCTGGTTTTGAACTGTATTTCAAATCATTTTTAGTTTGGGAGATATTCCCTCGATTTTTTTTATCTTTTCCCTTCAGCTTCATCACGGTATTACATTTGGGCATTTTAGAAAAAAAGTATTGTCCACTGGCTGGTAACAATGAGACAGTAAGTAAATAAGTAAATAAATAAGGTTGTAAGTATATAAGTAACTTCATACGAACCCTTCAAAGTAAATTGATGTCATTAGATTAGCCTTGTGGAGTCCATGGTCCTCTCTAACATCCTCTTGATGTTTTCTTGCAGATGTTTCATTACCCCTTCTAGATAACAGCATGAAGACTCCATAGTTCAACCCTGAGCTTCAGATGCTCTATTCTATTAGACTAGCCTTGATTTACAGGCGGCTGTTACGTATAAGCTGGGTTGAAAAATCAGAAATGAGGTGGTGATAAGCTGCCTGGGAAAGCCAAGGGAAATCATCAAAACCATAAAAAAGCAAAAGTTAGAATATTTTGGACATGTGATGCAACACCCGGAAAAATACGGCATACTTCACTTTAATCCTCCAGGGAAAAATTGAAGGCAAATGAGGTCCAGGCAGAAGAACCTCATGGCTTCAAAATCTAAGGGACTGGTTTGGACAAAACTCAGCAGCACTTTTTCGTGCGGATGTTGATAAAAATAGGATCGCCAACATGATCGCCAATGTCCAATGACGGATATGGCACAAGAGGAGGAAGAAGAAGCCTTGATTTGTTCTTTCCATGATGGGAAGCAGTAACTGTGATTGTGAAGAAACTATTTTGTACAATCTGAAATTGTACAATGATGTTATACCTAACATTATACATGTATGGATACTGTCCTGAAAAACTTTCAAAAGTCAAGTAGGTTTGCCTTAACAGCCTCCCAAGTCAAGTAGATTTGCCTTAATAGCATCCCAAAGTTACTAGGTTCAAAGTAGCAGGGAAAGAGTAGCTAAATGAGATCCAAGGGTTAAAGAATCACAAAACATTTGTCAGTCAGTTGAAGATGCAGTCAAAACGTTCACTCAAAAGTCAAGATTCAGGGCACATAGCATCTGAGCTAAAGAACGGTTGTTTCTAATGGAGAGTCTTGGATTTGTTGCTCATTATCAAAGAGCATGGCTCCTTTCTTTTCCATGTGGTGAGCACTTCCTTTGGGAGAAGCAGCAAATCTTCATCTTCAGAGACCACCGCTGTTCCTGTGGCTTACCAGATGGCCCCACCTCAACTGCATGCAGGTCCTCAGGCAACAGATCTTCCAGGAATTCTGGTGCAAGTTGATGTGATGTTTCGTCCATCGTGTTCAAAGAGGACCTTGACATCTAACAGATTGTGGGCTGTCCACAATGTGTCCACAGGTGACTGGTAAGGCCTATACGGGCACGAAATGTTCTGCCATATGTTGGGCAGACATGTGTGGGCACCATTGTTGCAGCATTTGCAGCTCTGGCTTTGCGGAGTGCTCGCTTCTCTTGTTCAAGTTGCTCATTGTCAGTATCCTTGCCTGAGTCTGAGCTCACTATGACAGATACTTTTAGAAGACAGTTGAGATATAACTGGAAACCATGATTTTTTACTATATGAGGGGGGAGAAATGACCACATATGGGGTTGTGCTGTCTTTTATCTGTTTTACATACCATAGGAAATGATATGATTTACCATATTTTTCGGACTATAAGACGCACCAAGATTTCGAAGATGTAAGTAAGAAAAAAAAGTTTTTGTCCTCCCCGGCCCCCAGGAGCACTCTGCAGGCCTCCCAAACCCTCTGCGCGCCCCGTTTTTCGCAAAAATGGGCCCTTTTTCACCCATTTTTGCGAAAAACTGGACACGCAGAATGTTTGGGAGGCCTGCAGAGTTCTTCCAGGGGCTGGGGGAAAGCAAAAATGCCCCCGTTTTTGCAAAAAATGGTCCGTTTTTTGCAAAAACGGGGGCATTTTTGCCTTCCCAGGCCCCCAGAAGCACTCTGCAGGCCTCCCAAACCCTCTGCACACCCTGTTTTTTGCAAAAATGGGCCCGTTTTTCACCCATTTTTGTGAAAAACGGGGCACGCAGAGGGTTTGGCAAGCCTGCAGAGTGCACCTGGGGGCTGGGGGAAGGCAAAAACACCCCCATTTTTGTGAAAAACGGGCAAAAAATGGGCCATTTTTGCAAAAACGGGAGCGTTTTTGCCTTCCCCCAGCCACCAGGAGCGCTCTACAGGCCTCCCAAACACTCTGCACACCCCATTTTTGCAAAAAACGGGCCCATTTTTCGCAAAAATGGGATGCGGGGGCGGGGCTTCGGGAGGCCAAAAATGGCTGAATTCGGTATATAAGATGCACCAACATTGCCACCCTCTTTTAGGGGGGAAAAAGGTGCGTCTTATACTCCAAAAAATATGGTACTTCAGATTCAAAAGAAATTACACTTCTTCATTATGTCTAGATAGTGAAAGTTAAAGCAAGATCAATAATGTCCCTATTTTAAATCAATAATTTATCCCTTGTTTAGGACACAACATGGGAAATGGGATAAATTCAACATTGGGCTTAGGATATTCCAATGTCCAGGTCTTCTGGAATATGAACAACTTGAAAATGGCAAGAGGCAGTGAATGACCGCAAGATATGCTGCTCATTGCACAAAACAATAGAAAAATTACGTCCTGTTATATTTGAAATAGAGCAAGATGCAATTTTACTTAACGACGTTATATTTAATTGAGAACAAAAAAAAATCTGGAAGTTCTTTTTGGTGAAATTTAAATTATATATAATGCTGCATGGTTTTAATGATAAAAATGTATATGCGATCTGTGTCTTTTTCTGAGAAATACAAGCCAGATTAGCAACAGAAGGAAAAAGAGAGGATGGACTTTATTTCTCCAAAAGCTTCAACATTTTTATGATAGTAAAGAAAAATAACATTCAGGTTAATTTAAAACACTAATCTATATTATTTAATCTAGAACACCATCCCAATGATAAATCCATTTTTAGAACGCACACTCATAAACAAGCAGATGACAGTAGTTTTGTGATAACTGGTCAACAACTATTCACCTGCTCCTGGTCTATTCTGGTTTTGTTATGCTAGGTAGAAAGTACTGTATTTAGAGATTCTTGGTCCAAATTTTAATTTTGTGCTCCATCTTCCTCATGATAAAATGCAGTCAGCAGCAGCAGCACATATAAATGATAGAGAAGGGAATTGCTGCTACTCATTTAATTATGCAGCTTTTGCTATAGTGGTCTCCGGCATTAGACACCAGCTGTAGCATCACATTATCAGAGTATTCTGTTTGGCAAAAAGCCCTCTTCACAAAATATACACGCATACATATGTCTGTGTTTTGTGACTTGCATACCCAAAACACAAAAATGAAGAATTGTGCTTCTAAATAGATTACCTTTTTCTTGTGTAAAATAGCATATTAAAGATAGCAATCAGGATGAAGCTGTTAACCTCTGCTGATTAATATCTGTTTTCTCCAGTGTTAGTGCTTGCAGTTTTAGAATTTGCCAAAATAATTGTCTCTCTTTTATGTCCCTATCCTGCCCCCACTAATGTTTCTTGAATTCTAGTAATCAGCCTGATATAATTCTCCACCATAATCATAAACTCTGTTATTTGACAATAAAGTCTGTCAAAAGAGACAGGACTAATTTCTAAGGAAGCATTTTCAAATGTATTTGATCAGTTTTGATGACTGGCCAGTACCCAATCTTACATATCACAACGTATGTATAGCTTTACATAGCTATATGAAACAGGACAGGACATCTAAAAATATTTACTCTTGTGTTTGCAGATAGGCTTACAAGCAAAAACGATGAGGGTTTATAGAACACACTGGCAAGAATAGTGACCCGCCCTCCTTTTATAGCATCATTATAATAATTTAAATAAGATTTGAGAAAACCAAGATCAAATATAAAGAACTCACAAAGAAAAGGGATTTAGTTTTTCCTCACCTATATCCTACCCTATTTTATGTATAAATGAATGAGATATTATATTAACCAATATGGCTGTCTGTCATGTCTAGCACCAATCATTTTTATTTGGGCCTTTATTTATATATATCTGTATCTGTATCTGTATCTATATCTATATCTATATCTATATATATCTATACACACACACACACACACACACACACGCACG
>QLTV01003764.1:1226791-1254707 GCA_003457575.1 Thermophis baileyi | reverse complement strand
CCGCACCACTCCAAAGATCCTTCAACCCTTCCTTGTTGCTATTTTGCCTTTCTTCAAACAGAGAGTTTCCCAGTTACTGTTCTCTGCTCAACTTTTATCACCGTTAGCAGGAAATCGATCGCTTACACCCTTTGGCTTTGGATTAGTTTCCTTCTAGGGTCCAGAAATCCCTGTCCTCCAAAAGAAGGGCGTTGAAATCCCCCAATGAGGTAAGTAAGGTAAGTATATGAGGTAAGTATATACATATATATATATATGTATGTATGTGTATATATATATAGATATAGATATAGATATAGATATAGATATAGATATAGATATAGATATAGATATAGATATAGATATATATGTAATTGTGAAAGTTGCTGTGGGAATTTACTGTCATTTTAATGATGTATGAAAAATTTATAATATGAAGCAATTCAAACAGTTTATCCCTCAGAAACTCAAACTAAATCATTCTGGCTTTGTGGCAGAACAAAGAACATCTTGTATCATATTGCCTCTTTGAAGCAACACTAATTGAGGTTATGTTGCAAAAGTACTAATGTGATTAATGTACAACTAAAATCATATTATTGGCAATATACCATCATAAACAATTAAAAGCCTCATAGGCAAAATGCATAATCTAACCAATTGGCACACTTTGAAATTAAAGTTTTATTTACTTTTTTTTTTACCATCCTTCTTTTAGACAGATAAAAATTCATCCTTTCTTGTTGAAATCCACATTAACTTTGCCAAAAAAAACATTGGTTTCTGCATTCCAAAATGGCCACTTCTAGAACTAAATTAAAACTGTATGTCTGCAATGTGCAGAATTGTGGACCCAATGCTTATTCATTTGATTAAATCAGAAACAGAAATGAAAGAAGTGTTTTGCATCTAGACATTTTCCTGCCCCAATGTGTACAATGTTCCTTCTGTTATATGGGATAATTATATATAGTTGAGGGACAAATCCCCCCACCCACCCAGTGGTGTTTAGGATGACAGGATGAAAGGATGATAGGATTGTCTGGAAAAATATGAGATCAGGACTGAGAGACCACAATGGTTCACACTGAATCATAAACCACAAGTTATCCATCTAAGCTCTACAGAGCTGAGTCATCATATTTTGTTTTCCCATTCAATCACTGAAAATTTCATGAATGAAAATGAATATTGTACAGGACTCCACTACACCATGCAAACAAGCTTTTTCTGCATCAGTTAGATGAATGGTTTGGTTTTTCTCTGCACTTTTTTTTTTTACTGTATAATTACCAACAACATACGGTTTTTGATTTATTGCTTTTATTGTCTATTTTATGTTTGGTAAACTACTTTACCAATACTGGTTGTGTGAAATTAATAACCTCCAACTTTATTCCTGAAATCCAAATTACCACACTTTTTTTGCCCTATAGCTTATGTAAAGGCCATGATGATCATTTTAAAGTGCATTTTAATTCGTATAACTAAGGTTTAACTGGAACAAAACAATAATTTAGGGAAGGAACAACGTATAATAGCTGTCTACTTATGGCTTAATATGTAGAAGAGGAAATTTCCACAATAGTCAACAATCAAAGGACTATTATAGCAATTTTGATCCAGAAATCCTTGCCTGTAGGAATGTACTTACACACGCTGCTCTGCCAAACAAGTCTCTCCCTTTAATGTGTCATTAGCATAGTCAACCTTGGAAATGCTGACCATCTATTAGGAAAATGGAACAAATGTCTCCAATCCCTTCTCTCTCCAAGGTGGTAATTGGCATTGACATCGTCAGCAAGAGCATACTGTATCTTTGCCCTGCATTGGCACTTGTGAATGTTAACAAGGATTTTGCCTAGACAAGCATCATGTCATAAAAGTAACAAGGCCAAAGGAAAGGAAAGGAAATTCCATCTATTTTTTTTTCCCTCCCAAGTAGATCCAGAATGTAAATATTTCTAAGTAACCAATTATTCAAATTTTAAAAACCACAGTTTCATCCAGTTATCCGTATTTGGTTAAATCTGAAATGCAAGTCTAGTATACATTCTGAGTACCTCTGAAAACAGACACTTATGCACAAAGGTCCAATTTACTTAGATACCTCTGTAGTAAGTTTAGAAATTTAGAAATGTATGACAGCTAAACAGGTAGTCCTTGACTTACAAGAGTTTGTTTAGTGACCGTTCAAAGTTACGACGACACTGAAGAAAGTAACTTATGACCAGTTTTCACACTTATGACTGTTGTAGCATCCTCATGGTCATGTGATCAAAATTCAGATGCTTGGCAATTGACTCATATTTACGACAGTTGCAATGTCCCAGGGTCACATGATTCTTTCTGCGCAAACTCAGAAAGCTCAAACTGCCCAAAGAACTGCTGATTCAGTTCTACAGAGGAATTATTGAGTCTGTCATCTGCACCTCCATAACTGTCTGATTTGGTTCTGCAACCAAACAAGACAGACACAGACTTCAATGGATAATTAGAACTGCAGAAAAAACAATTGCTACCAACCTGCCTTGCATTGAGGACCTGTATACTGCACGAGTCAAAAAGGGGGCTGTGAAAATATCTACAGACCCCTCACATCCTTGACATAAATTGTTTCAACTTCTATCCTCAAAAAGATGCTATAGGGCACTGCACTCCAAAACAACTAGACACAAGGACAGTTTTTCTCCGAATGCCATCACTCTGCTTAACAACTAATTCCCACAACACTGTCAAATAATTTACTAAGACTGTATTACTATTATTCTTCTCTTCCTTATTAGTATCTATCTCTTCCCACTTATTACTATAACCATGTTGCTTGTATCTTTCAATTATATTGTTTTTATTTGTTTCCTAGTACGATTTGATAGCTTATTAGTAACCTTGACTATCACTAAGTGTTGTATCTTTTTATTCTTGATGAATGTATTTTATTCTCCTTATGTACACTGAGAGCATATACACCTAAGACAAATTCCTTGTGTGTCCAATCACACTTGGCCAATAACGAATTCTATTCTATTCTATTCTATTCTATTCTATTCTATTCTATTCTATTCTATTCTATTCTATTCTATTCTATTCTATTCTATTCTATTTCTATTCTATTCTATTCTATTCTATTGTTCTGTTCTGTTCTGTTCTGTTCTGTTCTGTTCTGTTCTGTTCTGTTCTGACAAAGTCAATGGGGAAGCCAGATTCACTTAACAACAATTTGACTAATTAAAGAACTACAGTGATTCACTTAACAACTGTGGTGAGAAAGGTCATAAAATGGTGCAAACTCACTTAACAAATATTTCACTTAGCAACAGAAATTTTGGGCTCAATTGTGGTCGTAAGTCGAGGACTACTTGTACACCAGTCCTGCCTGTGCAGACTTCACTGTGTTTTAAGACTTCAGGACCATTTTTTTTTTTTTGCAGCTTACCAGTAAAAAACAGGAGAGCGATGAAAAAAGAATGTTGCCTAGAATCAAAGCTGAAGGCAACAGCTTTGGCTGTTGAATGAAAAAAACAAAAACAAAAGTGATATCTGATGTGCAGAGACTTAGATCCTAATCCTGAGAAGACCCAAAAAACTTGTAACGTCCTCATTATGAAATGATATAGATCTCTAGAATGTTGTATGTTTATATGCCTCAATTGTTTCTAAAAGTTTCACAGTAGGTATATATTCCTTTCCAGAAGCTGTGGATTATATACAATATGACATTACTGCATGCTACAGGATTAGGTTTTGAAGAACCACCCCTGGCTAAAGGCATCTGCCTGTCCTATTCATTATAACTAGGGCGGGGAACACTTTTGGGTTGTTTTCTGGAAAGAGTGCCACTTGATTTGTCCCATATGTGCCTTCTGAATAGAGTGACTTCCCCTTGAGATGATACCCACCTTAAAGAAGTCTTTAGAAACTTTTTAACTCTGCTGGCCTTTGGGAACACTTTAAAAAGTATTGGGCCAGGATGAATAAGTTCCCATCTGAATTGGGTAACAATATGAAGCACGTGTATTAGTGATTATTATTGTTATTTTTGTGGTATGTGTGGTTTTATTTCAATTTCTTTTGTAAGTCACTCAGAGTTGCATTATTTGAGTTGGGTGGTCATATAAATTCTTTAAAAACAAACTCTCATAAAAGTAGTAATTTACACTGAAGATATGAGTCTTGATAATGGCAAATCCTACCATCCCTACAAACACCATTTTGTGTTTTATCCCTCAATTACAGAGCTAATGGAAAGAATATTGCCCAAGGAGAATGCTTCCAATAATTTTGTTCAGAATGGATATCTTCCACTGATGAACCCCCCCCCCCTTTTTTTTTGTGCAATTTGAACTCTTTGTATGTATTCCTAAGACAAAGAATGATTTTGTGACCTCTTCTAGGTAACATGTATTTAGCCCCAAATCTCTGGAGCAAATTGACATGCATGTGGATGGATGATGGATTTGCTATGCAGATGGAGTGGTTTCTACCAGCTTAATGACACAATGGGATCTTGACCCATGGTTTCTCATAAGTAAATTCCACTTTACAAAAGACCTTTCTAATGTTTGTAGGACTCAGTTTGATTGCAGCTGGGAAATTATAATGAACAGGTTATTGCCCAAATAACAGTTTATTTGCCTTGGGAGAGGGGGAATAACTAATGGCTTTCTTGAATTTGCCTTCCCCCCCGCCCTTCTGCTGTGCAAACAAATTGTATTCATCTGAACATAAAGCTGATACTCTACATACAGATATAGGGCTGAAGCATAGCAGTGCAATCTTATACAATAGCCATCTCTTAATCTGGGTATCTCCCAGAAGTTGAAGTCCACCCCCCTCTCATCTCTCTCGCTTTCGCTTTCGCTTTCTCTCTCTCTCTCTCTCTCTCTCTGTACTATTAAACCATTCCCATGTGTAAAGACTATGCCTCTCTCTCTCTCTCTCTCTCTCTCTCTCTCTCTCTCTCTCTGTTTTACTGAAATGAATAGGATTTACAAATAGAACATAAAAGCAAAACAAAGCTCAAAATATTTGCTGTGTACAGTGCGAGATCTGATGCTGCAGTTGCAAAAATAAACAGATGTTACTTCTAACTCTTTCATTGTATGATTTTCTGAACTATATTAAATCCCAGACACCCATTCTGAAAAAAACTACAGAGCAAACAAACAATGACAACAATTTAACAACAATGTCCCCTAGATCCTCTCTAAAGGTTCATTAGACTTAACACTAATTCATATGGATTAGTCAGAGGGAATGTGTTAACCAACAGTCAATAACTATTCTGTAAACAGACAGAATCCATATTTGCATTTTTCACTGTATGGGCTCTTTATATTTCATTTTCCTCCAGTTTCTTTTGCCTTGCCCTCCCCCCCCCCCAATGAACAGTTGTGTATATGTGTGGTATGTGCTGTGTTTTGAAACAATCCTTGTTTAGCTATTTCTCAAGATCTATTTCAAGTTTATTTCACTTCTGACGGACAGCTTTATTCTGACATTCAATTTTATCTGAGCAAAGATTTACTATTCAGTTTACATCTAAAATTAATCCGTTTAAAATCTGAAAATTTAACAGATGGTCCTTTAATGTTATTTATAATTAGAAATTTCATGAAAAGAAGTGTTCTCTGGCTTTGCTGTAAAAGCAGAGAATTTTACTTCAGAACTTTCACACAGAGAAGTACCATGGGAAGACCAATCAGAGCCATACTTCAATAGATCTTTCTTCTAAAACAGGAAGCATAATTTTTTTAGGGGTCCTTTGTGCTCTCTGAGCTTGCTTGTTTTCTTGCAAATGTTTCATTACCCAAATTAGGTAATCATCAGTGCTAGTAAGGAGTGCAGTTACTAGCACTGATGATGCTACCTAGTTTGAGTAATGAAATGTCTGCAAGAAAACAAGCAAGCTCAGAGAACACCAAGGAATCCTCAGGTCAAGTCTGACCTACAAATATTCTCCTTCATTAATAAAAATTTTTGAGAGAGAATTTGGCATCTATATTACCCTCCTGATCTATACTAAGAAGGAGTCCAAGTTTTTTTTCTTAAAGTTGTAGCTTCATTAAGCATGCAATTAGAAAATGGAGCTGCTAGTGTCCCTGGGAAGACTTAATGGCATTAACTCCTCCTAGAGACATTGTATTGTACAAATTCAGTACTCTGATTATATACTATTGCAAAGAGAGAAATAAATAGGATTCTACTTCGCTGATTTGTTTCATTATCTGTCTGTCTGCAACTTTATCCGGTTCCTACATTAGACATGGGTCATCTATCATATGATGAGTGCTCTGATGCCACCAGAACTGATGGCCAGACACTGAATATGAATAGACTGCATGTCTCAGCAATCCATTAGGACCATCAACTAACTTTACTATTTTAAATTCAATAGCATAAAGTTTATTATTAATTTTTGCATTTCCATAATTCTTGATGTTAGGAGCATAAAAAGAAAAGACCTTGTGGATCAGACAAAGGCCCCATCTAGACCAGTATTCAGTTACACAATCACCAGCCACTACTCTTGGGACATACACAAGTACAGAAGCAAGCTGTCTTCCACTTGTTGGTTCCCAGAAGCTGTTTCTTATTGTGCTTCCTCTGATTCAGAGGAATATAAACCCATCAAAACAAGTTGCTATTGATTGCAGAGTTCTTTTCAAAACCATCTAAATTGATGGCCATCACCAGATTTCAAAGCAGCAAACTCCGTAGGTTAACTTTCTCTTGTGCAAAAACATATTCTTCATCACTTTCAGCTGAACATGAGAGGAAAATTAATATTTCTTTGGTGAACATTTTCCAGATTGTGCTTGATTTTACTTACCTCTCTCATGTCAACTCTAATCTGTCACCATTCATATTAGACAGACTCAAATGCTGTAACCTTTCCTCTTAGGCAGCTGCTCCTAATCATTTGTGTTGCCATTTAGTACAATGTTTTCAGGACTCCAATGTCTTTTTTTTTTTTTTAGGATAGTGTTCAAAAACGTACATTGCACTCCAAATCCAAAGGCATTTTAGATTAATGTATGAATATTGGTGTAATGTATGGGCAATATTATTTTCAATTTTGTTCCTACTATGGGATTTAGGTTTTGTTTACAGTATGAACACAGTGGATTGATTTTTTTTTTTAAAAAAAAACTATGAACACTGTTCCTTTTCTGAACTTTGGGTTCAGGTTTTGTTCATATCATTTGGGCTTTCCAAGCAGTTTTTACTTCCTTGACAGTAAGCTATGTTTGCCTTTTAGTGTGGAATGCATTTGCCTAGTTTGGAAGGATGCCTTTGAAGGTTTTTCTGAACCTGTTTTATTTTATTAGTCTGAATTTTGTATGATGGATACCCTTGGTTATATCATTGCCAATTCCTAACCACATATTTATTTATAAACAATTTAAAAAGTACTAACTCCAATACTGATTTCTGAGGGATTACCCTGCATGTTTTGCTAATGTAAAAATTCTGTCTTTACTCTTATTTTCTGCTTCCTCTTCTTTAACCAATTATGAATCAATTAGAGACAATATTCCCTCATCCCAGCTAAAGGAGTGACTTTGTCAAAGCCATGATTGTGACATTTCAAGTATACCCATATCTATTGTATTACCCATGTCTACATTCTTGTTACTACTCTCCCAAAACCTGGAAAGTTGGTGAGATTAGAGTGGCCTTGAAGAAACCATGTTTTGGGTTGTGCAGGTTCAGTTTTTTCTCCTGTCCAGTTTTGCAATCATGCTCTCTTTCATTCTTTTTCATTCTTTTATAATTTATTGGGTTTTTAAAATGTGTTTTACTTGTAAACCACTCACTGTCACTGGGAGTCAAGTGCTGGGAGTCAAATTAATGGATGGATGGATGGATGGATGGAGGAATGGATGGATGGATGGAAGGAAGGAAGGAAGGAAAACTTCTTTTCAAGAAGGGCTAGTGTCTTAAAATTTCCTGCTTTTCCACTCAAACCCCTTTAAAAAACTGACAATTTTCTAATTAGAATGCACTGTATGAGTGCAGAAAACACTGGCCCCATTATTTCCCTCTTCTTTCCATTGACTACAACTTTGTTAGCCCTTATCAACTGAGTTTGCTGATACAGGAGTTATAAGCAAAAGAAGATATATAAAAGATGGAAACACAATAGAGTCACTATTCCAGATACAGGAAATTTTTGACATACAATGACAATTTGGACCAGAATTTCCATTGCTACGCAAAGCGATTGTCTCTTGATTCATCTCTGACTGACTGCACTTCCTGCAGTCCCAGTAGCTGATGTTAACTAAATCCCATGGTCATTTAGGCAAGGCAACTTCCTGGTTGTACAGAAAGATTGTAATTGCTCCCAAGACACCCAGTAAGTTTCCATAGTAAACTTGGATCTACTCTACATGCTTCTAGCTTAACATCTTTACAATGACACTACATGAGTTTGTCTTCTACTGACAAGTATTATGACTTGGTCTCTTCTAATGCCTATATTTTCACTGGTGTACTTATGAAATGATGGCACAGTCATACTCCACTAAGCCTGGCCACTTTTACTTCTCCTTTGTTAACCTGTACCTTATCAAAGCTGCCTTGGTGTATTCTTTTTTCGTCCCCCCTTCTTAACATCAGTTTATTTTAAAATGGTCTCATTAAAAATATTGGGAGATAATTTTCTTCTTCTACAAGTTTTTGTTCTGTCTCTGCAGAACATTTAAAAAGCTTATAGGATGCTGGGAATGATGGGATATATGAGATGGGAGAGGTTGCCTGGACACGAGCAGATTCAAAGACTCTTATTCCAAGTGGCAACCAAGGCTTTAGATGGATTGTGCAGTAGACCAGCAGAAGCAACTCCTGGCTCCCTCTGAAACCCATCCATCAGTCCATCAGGTCCATCAGTCACTAATAGGTTCTGCCTCCCTGCAGTGGAGAATCCATGGCAATCAGAGTGTGACTTACATCTCATTGCCACTGCTCCAACAGGAAAACCAGATCACTGTCCCCTGCTGGGTTCTGGATGACCTGGGGTAAGCCCATGGCTGTCATGATAGCCATGAACTCATAGACAACCTCAAATCTCACTCTCAGAAAAGACAGATTAAAATCCCCCAGGACCATAAGTCTGGGGAACACTACTGCCAATCCTAAAATGATATCAAACAGCTCAGGCAGGGAGGCTGCTATGCAGCAGGGAACAGCAATGCCAACTGATGCCTAGAGCCCAACTTAATGAACAGGGCTTCATATCCAGCAATGGGTGGAGCAATGCCCCTGAAAGACTTAAAGGACTCCTGGATGACAATTGCCACCCTTCCCCCAATTGTTTTATATACTGTAATACTGTTCCCCTACCTACTGACTATATTTCATACATCTTGATGCAAGATCTATTTTTACACCTTTAATTCTTCCCCATCAGTTTAGGTAGTCTCATCTAAGTCTCAGTATACTCTTTCATTTGGGACATACATTTTAAAATGTTCTTATCAATTAGATTGGGTATTTTCCCCAGGTAATTAATAACTTCTGGACAATAACTAAAACTGCTGTCCCCTTAGGAACCTTATCAATTGGGATAAGTTTTTATTTACTGCAGTAACTGTGTATCTAGGATTTATTGTATGACTTCTGCAAATGTAGGTAAAGATTAATTTCAAACACTCTATGAAAATATAATTCTACCTGCTAAAACATTTATATTACCACATTGGCAGGAAGACTTCAGAAGGTATTACTCACAATAATACATCCTACACAGTCTGATTTCCTGAAGGGGACCCAAATTTCGGACAATATAAAACTTCTGGTTGACATAATCACTTTATATGCTGGTTCACATGAATCTGCAGTTGGTTCCATTGGATGAAGAAAAAGCTTTTGATATGGTTCAAACCAAGTTTTTCATTCATGTTGCCGAACTTTAGAATTTATTTCTTGAATTACAATTTATTATTTTAATCTTTCTGTTTGAGTAATTATTAATGGATTATTTAACCAGTTCTTAAAATGCAACATGGAACACATCCAGGTTGTCTTTTATTGCCTTTAATTTTCAATTTAGTGCTGGAATTCTTGGAATAAGACAAACTTGTTAAATAAAAGGAATGTGTTCAGCTGAATTTGAAAACAAATAGTTTATACACAGATAATATATTTTTCTAATGTAGTGACTTAGCACTTAGCAATAGCAATAGCACTTAGACTTATATACCGCTTTACAGTGCTTTACAGCACTCTCTAAGCGGTTCACAGAGTCAGCATATTGCCCCCAACAATCTGGGTCCTCATTTTACCCACCTCAGAAGGATGGAAGGCTGAGTCAACCTTGAGCCGGTGAGATTTGAACCGCTGAACTGCAGCTAGCAGTCAGCTGAAGTAGCCTGCAGTACTGCACTCTAACCCCTGCGCCACCTCGGCTCTTTTAGTCTTGTAGTCTGTGCATATAATTATATTAAATCATATCAAATAATAAACAACTTACATGTTTAACACTGACAGTTGAATTAACAGTCTGATTTTCTAATCTGTGTTACTAGAATAATCTCTATTGTGTCTTGGTTTAATTAGATTAAACTAAGTTCTTGTTGTGGTAACCAAACTGTCTGATCTCATGTAGCCTCTTTATCATGCTGGCCTCCAGAACTACAATGGCTTGAGAGGTGTCTCTGCCTCATTTTGGTAACACTGAAAAGGGCAGCTGAACTTTGGTGGTTTTCAAAGCCACATGCGGTAAATAATAGCTCCAGCTTGGAGGTCTCCAGGCAGTTTCACAGTAGTGCTCAAAAAAGGTCAGGAAAAGGAAAAAAGCTCATTACGGTATATTTGGCCAGATTAGACTCATCTGATGCAGCCAATCCTGACAAATGACACCCACGGGTGCTGAAATGATTTCTTAGAGAGAGAGAGAAAAAAATAGACAATTTGCAAGCTGCAGTTAGATGTTGGAAATAAAAGTGCTGTCTTGTTTTTTAATGATTAGGTCTCCAATAGAAGACTGCATGTGATATTTAATAATGCATATCACAAAAGATTTGCAATGCGTGAAATAAGGAGGACTTGGGCATTATTAGAAGCTAGCATATAAAAGGATTTTAATATGTTAAGAAGTTTATCTCTTAGCTAAACCCTCTAGCTCAGTGGTTCTCAACCTTCCTAATGCCGCGACCCTTTGGCGCGATGATGTCATCACGCCGCGACCCTTTGGCGCAATAATGCGGTGTCTCGGTTCCTAAGACCATCGGAAATATGTGTTTTCCGATGGTCTTAGGCGACCCCTGTGAAAGGATCGTTCGACTCCCAAAGGGGTCACGACCCACAGGTTGAGAACCGCTGCTCTAGCCCTTGACTAAAATCACTTTTGGCAGGGGCAAGGGGAGCACAAAGGACAGGAATTTGGTTGAAGAGCATTCTGGCAAATACTTTCTTTATGTAAATGTTCAGAAAGATTAAGCAAAAGATTTAGATAAAGACAATTCTGTTTACAATTTCAGCTTGATTTGTAGGAGAGTTTTAACAGCTTTGCAAGAAGGAATACGAAGCAGCTTTGTTGATTTTTTAGATCATATCTTGTACTCTATCATGTCTTGTACTCTATCATATCTTGTACTCTATCACTTGATAATAATATTTTTTTTACCTCACATTTTCTGAAATATATCCCATTTTTAAATAGAATTGATATAAAGATGTTCCTTTTTAAAAAGAGGGTGTGGTCCAGCAGGTAAGAAATTTTAATGTATTTTAATAATTCAAAAGGGCTTTTTTGTTTTTTTTAAATTAAATTGCATTTTTATTATTCAGATTCCCTCTGTCTTTATTCAGGGTGCTTCCATTTAACATCAATGTTCCATAGGTGCTTTTCCAAAAGGCAACTGGACTTTCTTGGTTTTTTTCCTTGGAAATGTTTCGCTTCTCATCCAAGAAGTTTTGTACACACACACACACACACACACACACACACACACACACACACACACTTGTGTGTGCACGTGCACTTGCATGCACACAATATACATCAGAAACAATATATATCTATATATTGCTTATACATTACAATAGCAAGGAACATTTCGTACAACTGAGAAACAACAGATTTTGTTACATTATCTTAAAAAATCTTCTGAAATAAAGAATTTTCGACTTATAAGAAAAGTCATGATGTTATTTTACAGTTATAGAGCATTTGCAGTTGCATATCCTTCACATCTATCAGATTATCTAGTATTACCCTTTTTGTGATAACAGAGATTCACCAAACATTTTATTGGCTCACTACTTTCACTCAAACATTTATTCATACACATCAATCTAATGTGATTGATTCTGAGTAATATAAACAAACAAATCAAGATAGAATATGTCAACATATAAAATAATCCAATATCACAACTAAACCATTTCTCAGGGGCCAACACCTATAATTTCCTCTGTAGAAGAAATCCTCTATTGTTGTCTACAGTATACCATGCTAGGTCTGATTACTATGCATTTCATCATTATTACAGGTAGCCACGTCATGACTCCTCTGCTGTTAGACTGCTTCAGTTAGGGTCATTAGGAAGGGAAAAAGGATGATAGCCTCATGACAGAACACAAGATTCCCATACAGAAGTAATAATAAGATTTCTAGTATATTCATTTGGAATGGCAACACAGCTGCTACCAGTTAGATCAAAAGATTCTAAGATAGATGGATAAATAATCTGAGCAGATGTAGAACAGATTCTGAGACATTAGGTAAAGGTAAAGGATCCCCTCGCACATATGTGCTAGTCGTTCCTGACTCTAGCCAAAGAGCCAGCGCTGTCTGAAGACGTCTCCGTGGTCATGTGGCCGGCATGACTAAACGCTGAAGGTGCATGGAACGCGGTGGGTCCCTATTTTTCTACTTGCATTTTTTACGTGCTTTTGAACTGCTAGGTTGGCAGAAGTAACGAGAGCTCACAAGTAACAAGTAACAAGTTAACGAGAGACATTAGATGGATTTAAAAACCACTCTAACTTAATACATATTTCTAGCTTGTTAGGGAGAAGAGAGACAAAAAGCACCATATCATATTGCTTGGTTCGGTAATAAAACTAGAAAACTGTTGCACCTTGTACAATATCCTTGTTAGTTAAAATGACTCTTCATTTATAGATGCCCCAAATAACTAGACACTCTATTACACTCTGGCCAGTTAATGTATTCTGATCTTTCTTATTCACGCCGCCTATTTTATAGATGGATTTCTAAATCTGCTTTTCTACCTGTGGGCTCTGATCTTGGACTTCCTCTTCTACACATTTTCTCTCCTTATTTGCCTAAATGTGGCTTCTTTTACCCAATCCAGATGGGGTTGTGGTTCTACTTGACATGAATGACTGCCACATGATTTTTTTTTCATTAATAAAAAACATGCCAGTGTTGTCATTTGTCAAAGAAACAATGCTTATTCTTCTAAACACTATTATTTATTTATTTATTTATTTATTTATTTATTTATTTATTTATTTATTTATTTATTTATTCTGCACTCACTGCTAGATAAAGTCTTCATAAAAAGCATAATAAATTAAGGCAAATGCCATCTGAAGTTTAAGGTTTGGAGTGAATAATGCAGAAGACAGAAAAAGAACAGATACAGTATGTAGAAGAATGAATACACAACTTAACAGTATTTTCCAAACCATTTCCTGACTTTTCTCTCTTCTAATGAGATTGTATTTTCTAAAGCACTTTTGAAGAGCGCATCACTAATATCTAAACTGTTCAGCCCTTAAGTAAGTGTGCATTTAAATAACACTTATGCATAGGCACACAAAATCTTTTAAAGTTCCTGAACCTACTGAGCAAATTCAGTGGGGATTTTAATTAACTCTTAAGTACTGCACTATTCACAATGAAGTAGTTGCTCCACTCCAATGTAGGAAAACATTCAGCAAAACATTCAGTATTGGAAGATGAGAGGAGAGAAACGAAGTTGTTTTTCAAAACAAAACAAAATGTGAAAGTCATTATAGCAAGGCAATAATTGGAGAGGCACAACTGTATCATAATGGAGACTGCATCCTATTCTATAGCAGTTCAAGCAAGCCCAAAGACTTTGTCAAGAAATAACATTTAGAGTCTCATGACCCAATAATATGCAATCAAGAAGTCCGATAGTCATTCCAAAGGTTAGCAAGCTAGACTAATAGTTCTCAGTTGTATACCAAGTAGGGCAGGTGAAGAAGTCTTAAGGTCACAAGATGAACAATCATGCAGTAGATAGACTAATGAGAAAACATTGATAGAACAGTGTTCCTGGTAAAATTCCTGGCTTTGGCTTCAAGGCTCTACAGTTTCAATTGATATTTAATAAAGTCAAATCAGCCAAAGATGCTAATCAGGCATAAGAGACATTCATGAATTAACCCTTTAACTTAAGGAAGGTTACACAGAAAATAGGCACTTCAATAATTATGGTGTTGCAGAAAGTTCTTTTGGTATTCAAAGAAAATATGTATAATAAAGAGGAACTAAACTAAAGTTTAATTTTATTAACTGTTTTATCACGTCGAAGGAACATGTAAGTTTGGGAAATGTCTCATGCTATTAGGCTAGCTCAGTATTAACCAATGAAAAAATAAGAATGTGATTGATGAATAATGCCTGCAAAGGAGGAGATGGTATGATGGACTATAGTGAAGTGGCTGTTTCCTAGGCAAAAGGGAGCACATTCCAAGAAGGAGGTGGGACAAGAGGAAGCACAGCCCACAACTACATTGGAGACAGAGGAAGAGAGTTAGGAAAACCACTCCTTAGAATATTCCAGGTTATAGCCATTGGGGTGAGAGTAGTAAAGGTTTAGTCTGGCAAGAGTTTGTCTATTAGGTATGAAAAAATATGTTGAACTTTGGCTAGATTGTTCTATGTCATTATTATTGGGCTGGGCCTGATAGGTACCAAGAGAAGGGGAGCACCACATTGTTTTTCCTCTTTCATTCCCTCAAGTCATTCCCTACTGTCGACTATAGTTTTCAACACTTATTGATGCCTGGTCAGTTAAGCAATAGAATGTCCAAGAGAATGTTTGGTCAGTTAAGCAATGGAATGGCCAAGAGAAACCATTTTTGGCTTGTGCATAGGGAATCCATTAACTCTAATCTAGTAATTAGCAACTAAACAAAACAAATCAACCTAGTTTGGAGTCCCTAGGTTCATATTGCATGGCCATCTGTGATTTTGAGGTGAAAGATGTTCAGATACAAAATGGAATAACTTATAACCTATCCTAAAGCACTTGTATCACCCTGCAATGCCCCTATCAATTTTTAACCATAGTGTTGGCCATGTATTTTGTCTACCATTTTGCTTGGGAAGAACACAAATTCTTTTCAAGGTTGCAAGTGAGAAATTATTTTGTGTTTTACGCTGCAATAGCAGCAGAATAAGCAGAACTGGGCAGAGATATGTTTTAGCCAATAGTATTTCAATTAAATTCTGGGGGCAGAAGGCTGTGTATTAAAATGCACAGCATTCAGACACTGACTACAGTATAATAGATAGATCTATGAAATATTGGCAAATCTTTCTACTTAAAGATGACAGAGATACTCAGCCAGGAGGTAAAAGGTATCTTTTGAGCTGAAATATCCTTGTGACTTTATTAAATGTTCTTAACAATATTGTAGTAGTGGATTGCCATTGTCTTTTTTAGGCCTATTTTTTCAACTTCAAAATCTAGCCATCAGCATTCATTTCCTATTGGTCTCTTAGCCAACTAAGGAGGGTTGAGTTTTTTGAGATCAGCCAATACCAGTTAGATCAAAAACTGACAAATAATTTTCTTTCCTTGATTTTTTCATTCTGGATATTTTATTAAATCTTCACAACTCTGGAAACTCTCCTTTAGCTAAAGTGTTATTTGAAATTCTTGTGTTTCTAGGAGTTTGCTTTCTTTTCAGAAGTTATGCAACCATATTTGTAAGTTGAGGCAATTAACAAACAATAATAGTGCACCCATGATAATAACATAAAAAATCTTGATTATCATTAATAAAAAATAAATAAAGCTAAAGCTAAACAAATTTAAATTTCTTGCTCAATGTCAAAGCAAGCAAGCAAGCATCTCAAGTTTCCAACTCTGAGAAAGTGAAACTTACATATGAATGGGACATGCCCAGAATAAATATCACAGAAAGTGACTATGATTGGTTGGTTATGGGGCATCCAAATTCTAATTTCCCCATGGCAATCTGTCCCTAACCTGCTCTTTTAAGTCTTTCACTGGTGCAGCACTCATCACTACTGTAAATTAGTGCTTGCTGCTGATCATCCTCTTCTTCTCTTTTCCATTTTTCCTAGCATTAGAGCCTTTTCTAGAGAACTGAATCTTCACATAATGTGTCCAAAGTATCATAATTTGAGCCTGGTCATTTGTGCCTTGAGGGACAACTGTGGGTTGATTTGTTCAATGATTCATCAGTGGTTTTTTTTCCCTTGGCTATCCATGGTATTTTCAGAAGTCTTCTCCAACACCAAAGTTCAAAGGTGTCCGCATTCTTCCTACCTTACTTCTTCAAAGTCCAAAGTGACCATGGCTAAAGTAAAATCCATATTTTTTTCAATTCCATCATAAATCAATTTCCTGTTCTATCTACACTTCATAATATTAACATTTAATTTAACTTATTTAAAAACAGAAGCAATTGTTTTGGAATGTTACCCCAAAAGTCTCATAGGTATAGAGCTTATATACACATAACCAGTATTAAAAGAATAAAATTAATCTATAGTTCAAAATGGATACTAGAAGTAATTCCTATATACATTTTCACACCACATATTTGTATATTAAAACCAGGCAAGTTGTCTTGAAGGAGAGGATTCTTACTAACTCAAGATTATAAAGGTTTGAGTTGATATAATTTTATCAATTAATTTTTATCCAAGCTACTTCGATAAACAGCATATTCAACACTCTGATCATGATCCATTTAACTGGGATATGGCCACTGAGGTTTATTGTAAGGCAGAAACTTTACAGAGTAGCTATGCCTTTGCTCGGTCAACTACATATATACAGTATCTCAGGCTTCAGATGAAAGAAAATCATAAAAGAATAAAATATTAAATAAATATTAATATTAAATAAAATATTAAAATATTAAATAATAACACTAATGTTCAAGAATTATTAAATGAAGGCGAATGATATACCACAAATATAATTCACCTCGACAGTCTGAAATGAGAAGCAGAGATTTTAAACAGGATCATTGGGACTGGGAAATCCCACTCTTCCTCCTTCTATTTCTCATTCCCAATCAATGGGAGATGAAAGGATACGATGAAAGTATGTGAAAATGTCTATGTGCACATTCAATCCTTGATGGACATCAGAAGTGTGAAACAGTTGCTTCTGCTTTTCAGGGACTCAGTGTTGCTCCTGTGTTCCAAAATTCCAATTAATCTCCAGTGAATTTTTTTTTTAAAAAAATTCTAATAAAATAGGAAATAATCATAGCAGATTTTTAGTCATATAGAAACATTATAGGGTGGCAGAATGTAAGTAAATTATAACTGTGTAAGCCACTGTGAGATATGGATGGGATCAGAAAGGCAAAGTGACACAATGTTGAGGTACCATTTTGACAGGTTGGCTCTCCCAGCTGATATTTTGAGTCCATATGAAGGAGCCTATTAAAGGGCAAGTAGCAAATCCAATATCACAGAATTTATTCTCCCAAAACGCAGAAGAAAATGATTCCCTACTTTCTTTCTACCTTGATACAGACAGAATATTTTTATAGACCAATAATAGTATGTTGATAGTGCAAAAGGAATGAGCTGTTCATGATACAAGCCATTATGGAAAATACAGTATCTGCTATTTGGCAAGACTGGGAAGGGGTTTTTCATCAGACTCATATAGCCAAAGAAATTGATAAGAGGACTATCCCTTTTCTAAACTTCTGTACCTTTCACAACTGAAAACTCTGTTTCTCTAAAAGTGTAGAAGTATTAAAGCAGGAAGCTCTTTAAAATGTAGCATAGGGTCAACTGTGGGGCAAAGAGTTTCCTAAAGGTTTCCAACAAAACTGCTACTGAACATCTAAAGAATAAATGACTGGTTTCTTATTCAACATGAAAAGAAGTCTGGACAATAATCTAGACCCAAAGTAATCTAATAGGAAGTAATCTCTCTGTCATTGTGAGTATTGCATTTCATTTTAGTTGGAAGGTCAGAATACAGTATATGGAATAAAAAAAGCAAAATAGCTGTTCTCAGTTAATATGGCTCTCTATTTGGTATGAGCTTTTCTGAGTGAGTGAGGGTGTATGTGTGTGTGTGTGTGTGTGTGTGTGTATGTATGTATGTATGTATGTATGTATGTATGTATCTATTTATATATTCATATCTATATCTAACAGACTAATCCTTTTCCAGTTTCCTTTTGTAGTCTTGATATACTTAAAACTGACTTTTAATAGCCAAATCCAGTAGCACATAGAAAACATGTTATAGTCATCCATCATCACACATTTGCATTTATCCCAGTTAGAGTTTATCCTCAAAACACATAAACATCTTTCTTTTGCACTTTGCACTAGTGGGTATACCATCTATCATTTGCCTAAAATATCACTGTGTGATTTCTTTACCTGTATCTTTCTCCCCACAATATGCAAAATGCAGACAAGAAAGAGAACCTGGTCTTTTATTTGATTTTAAATTAAACTCTATCAGGAATTCAGGATCATTTTATATGGTGTATAGCCTACTATTGGCTCCTATCTTAGCTGCTGTTGTTTCTTTTACCAACAGACAATTCTGTTATTTCAAAGTTCAGTTTAATTTTATTTGATAAATAAATATAAAACTAATCCATAAGGAACAAATACAGAGTCAAATTTTGAAAGAGTCTATTGATACCATCAAGTGCTCTGCTCAATACAGGAATCCAAATTAAAATATTCCTAACAGAACATTTCCACAAATTACCTGTATTACTTCTCTGAATAATTATTGAACTGCTCACTGTTAGGGACCAAAATCCTAATATTTAAATGAATTTTGCCTTTGATTGCTATTATTTCAGGTCTTGGACTGTCAGACCCTCTAGGTCAGGGGTGTCAAACTCAAGGCCCGCGGGCCAGATTTGGCCCACCGGGTGCTTAGATCCAGCCCGCGGGGCCACCCTGGAAACAGTGAAGGACCAGCCTGTGGTGCCTCTGCCAGTGAAAATGGATGCGGCCTTCCCAAGCTCCATTTTTGCTGGCAGAGGATTGCAGGAGACCATTGCGCTGAAAACAGAGCTCACGAGGGCTGCGTGCAGCCCTCCTGAGCTCCGTTTTTGCTGGCAGAGGGTTGCAGGAAGCCGTCGTGGCCGAAAATGGAACTTGGGAGCCCGTTTTCGCTGGCAGAGTGCTCGGGCCACCACAGGCAGCCCCGTCACGAGTGACATCGATCTGGCCATGCCTACCCTGGCCATGACCCCATGCCCCTGAGGTCAAACACAACCCTTATGCGGCCCTCAATGAAATCGAGTTTGACATCCCTGCTCTAGGTGGTCCAGACAATGACATTAGTTCCACAAGAAGACTATATGGAGACAGGCTATACTAACAAAATCTTGCAAGCCTTACTGGGCCTTCTTCTGATACTCCAGGGAATTAAGAAGATCCTGCTTGAGTTGCTTCTGGATGCTATTTTGTTTCCCTGGACTTAAATAATGTTTTAGCCTTCTTTGCTTATACCAGGGGTGTCAAACTCGCACCGTCATGGCATCGTCACGTGACATATTGGGACTTTCCCCCCCTTTGCTAAACCTAGTGGGGCAGAGCCAGCACGTGACACATCCGGCCCGCGCTCCGCAAGTTTGACACCCCTGGCTTATACAATGGTTCTTGCTTATTTCTGACAAGGTCACTTCCATTACTCTCTACATGTGTTCTGGAGCAGTGAGAACAGACTTTTATCTATATGACATCCTTTCTGGTATTGGAAGAATGTTATCATATCAGCCCTGCACTAGTCTTTTCTGAAGGCTGAATATATCCATTCCTTCAAAATCTCTCCAGAGGGCATAGCTTCTGGTTCTTTTATCATCATTATTTGCTTTTCTCTGAATTGCCTGCCTTAATTTCTTAGAATCATTCTTAAAGTGAGATATCTAGAGCTGAAGACAGTGCTATAATTGGGGTCTGATCAATGCAAGATAGAATGGAATAATTTCCATAATTTGGAAGTTTTGCTTCTGTTGACATAGCCTAAAACTGCCTTTGAGTTTCACAACATTTTCTGGACCATCATGTGTCGGCTCAGATTCAATTTGCAGTCAGCCATGGAATCCTTTGCTAGCCTCATTTTCTCCTGAGATTTCACTTTTCTGACATCTGTTCTATAGTTTTGGCTTAAACTTATGAACTCCTCTTTCTCCTTTTTACTCTCAGATATATATTCTCTTGTCATGCTAAGTATATCAAAATTCTGTTACATTATATGTAAGATATGCAGTTGATTGGCTGATACATTCATGTTAAGGAATTGTGCAGAGTAACCTCTGGGCCCTGAAGGTTTGCACAGTTCACCGTAATGTTGCAGTAGATATAAGTAATGGTTCAGTCAATACACAGATACGTTAAAGTGTATAAAAGTAGTTTACTTAAAGAGATAGCACAGTCCAAATAACAGTCCGAATCATACACGTTCTATCAGTCAGTATTCAGAAGTACAGCAGTCTTCTTACCAGCCTTTCTTTGTCTTAATCAGCAAACAAAGATTCTCTACTATCACAGATAGCTAGCTACACACAGAGCTTACTTTCAGACACGAAGTCACTCAGCAATGAATCAGCAAAAGAGAGAGAACTAACCATGTTCTCTAGCTCCCTCTTATGGCCGTTACTGCCAGTCAGAATGCACCAATGCATTTAAAGCAATATTACATATATACATTAAACAGTGATTTGTGGCTTGTTTATATTAACCAACCCAACTGTTTGGACAGAGTCCTAACAATTCACTTACTTTTATCATTTGTATCTTTCTATAAATATGTATCTTTTAAAAAATGTAATTTTATTAAGTACTGGTTTTTTTTAACCAAAATAAAGATTTTCATTCTGTGACTGGGTTTTAGGTGCAAATAACCAGCAACATTCATTGGATACAAAACACAGAAGAGTTTATTATTCTACCTCTAATACAAGAATCTATTCAACTAATAGTCAAAACTAAATTGGTGCTAGATAAGGGTCAATGGATTTCATAGGGGGCTGGACTAAGGTCTCTTGTGGCAACACAGTGACTCCAAACTGATGATACATTTAACCCCAAATTCCAGCTCAGCCTGCTCTTCTCCTACAGTGGGTCATTTTATTTTCCTGTTTCTGTCCTTTTGTTGTTGTTGTTGTTGTTGTTGTTCTTGTTGTTGTTGTTGTTGTTGTTGTCAGATCCTTGCCAAACCTTTTGTTTTAGCCTCATAGCCTTCCTCTGCTGTCCTTCGTGTTTTCTTCCCATTAGAATTGTTTCCAACTGTTTCTGTTTTTGAGCTGGTCTATGATGGTAGTATAGCCACAAAATGATGATAAGTTTGGCTTGTCTTCATAACTAAGCTTTTATTATTATTAGGTACTCCCACTCATGTTCAGTTCTTTTTCCTTTTAGCTGCTCCAGACTGCTATTTATCATTGATCTGAATTGATTCAAATCTTTTTTGAAGACAAAGATAACTGTCTATGCTCAGTTCCAAAATATTTTATATGTTGATGTGGGATTAAGATCATGCTGAATTATTAAATTTAATTGAAACTAGAAAGATATCAATTCATGGGAACCAGTTTGTTGCAGTGCTTAAGGCCCTAGGCTAGAAATTGAGAGATGGTGAATTCTAGTCCTGATTTAGGCACAAAGCCAGCTGGGTGACCTTAAGCCAATCACTCTTTCTCAGCCCTAGGAAGGAAGCAATGGCAACTACTTTCCAAATCTTGCCAAGAAGACATCTGCAACTTGTCCAGGCAATCTCCAAGAGTCAAAATCTGACCTGAAGGCAACTCCCTCCCCCAAATCTGTTTATAAAAGTTGCTTAAGAGTTTTATATTTTCCTCTTCTGACAATAAAATTCTTTGGAGTACTATTTATGGATGCATCAAGCTCCAAAAATAGTGCATTTTACAATATGAATGACAGAGTTTTCTTAACAGGATTTACAGAAGTGAAAGGGAGAAGATTTCAAGAAATTCAACTGAGCTATTTTCCATTTAGAACTAATTTATCTCCTAAAACATTAGGGTGAATTTCTTTCTAATGGCTTTTCTATGATCTCTCTCTCTCTCTCTCTCTCTCTCTCTCCCCCTCTCCCTCTCCCTCTCCCTCTCCCTCTCTCCCCCTCTCTCTGTATTTAAAATATAGTCTACTCAGTCAATATTGAAAACCATAAGCAGAACTGGACAAAGTTCAGAATAACAGTCCCTAAAATAAATTTAATTTGCATGACAATACTATAGAAATGATATTCAAGTATAATGCTATTGAGAAAGCAAGGAAAGAAGTAGGAAAAATTAATGAACTCCAATATTGGCTTCCTAAACAAAATTAATTGCATCAAATTAAAAAAAAAACCCTGCAGTTAATCCCTGGAGTGTTGAAAAACTCCAGCATTTTAATGTTCTGAAATAAAGGTTTGCTTCCCCAGCATAAAAGATGTGAATAAGAAAAAAATAAATGAAACTAGGCAAGCATTGTATTGCCTTACCAAACTTGTCAGTTCTCAACCGCTGAATATACCACTCAGCATTTGGGAACAGAATGGCTTTGTTAAGTTTCTAAGCCTTCCTAATTATGCACATTTGAGAGTGCAGAATTCTTTCATTTCAGACAGCTTATATCATCTGATGTAGCTCTTTCAAAACTACTCAGAAACATCATCTGCCAGGATCAAAAGTAATTGAACTGATATCTACCGGATGCAGCTTTACTGTGTAATTTTTCATTTTCTTGAGAAGGCTTTTAACAGACAGAACATGACTACAGTCCCACAGAGGTATTTTGACATTAGACTTAATAAAGCATGAAGAACTCATTAATAAATCATGTTCTGCTAGGTTAACAAATAAAACTGAACGCCTGTGTTGAGTCCAGGAGAAAACTGTAACAAGAATGTGGCCAAATGATTGATTAAAAAGGCTGCAACAACTCTTTTGCTGCCATATTTGACACAACCCAACATAACACTGCCTAATCTAAGGGGAAAAAACATACCCAAAGTCCATGTGTACTTGAATCAATGTATATAGCATATTAAAGTTGAATCTTTAAGTCTAACATTTGTGAAAGCAAGTATCCATTCTACTGAATAAGAGATAGTTATATCATGTAAGTATCCTTTACAGAGAATACCATGGCTGTTGTTATTTCCTAGGCAAAAGACAAAGGTTTCCACTGCCTTCTTCTAGGATACTTTTTTCAACTTCCCATTCTAGTCTACAATCCTAATATTCATTAAAGATCTCCCATTCAAATTCTAATCATATATTGTCTTGCTTGGCTTCCAAGTACAGCCAAGATTGGCCAAATATACCTCCTGGTGAGATACTGAAAATGATTTGATTCCACCACATTAAAAGAAAACTGGTACAAATAAATGACCTACTGAGGAATATATTCTCTTTTGTATTTAGAAGATTATTCCAATTGTCCCAGAGTTCCTTATGAAAGGGGAATTATGCATGTAAATGTACAAATGAAACATGCTGGCCCATGTTTAATTTTTGTCCCTACAGTTCAAAATTCAGAACATGGAATGGCAATCTCTATAAGGTTTCATACTTGGTATGCATTCAGTATGCTGTATAGCAAGTTATTCAAGCACGATGATAAAATTGGATTTTGTCTGTGTCTGCTATAGAGAAATGTACTTCTATACTTCTGGGGAAGAAATGGTGAACTGAATATGGCACTAGTAAAAAAAGAGCTGAAGACCAAGCTGAATAAAGAAGCAGTGAGTAGACAGACTCTTTGATAATTCCTCTCTGGACAAAGAGAGGTCTTGACATAACCCACAAGTGCTCCAGACAGTTGGTCCACATAAAAAGACTGCAAAACAGTGATATCCAGTGTGTTTAGTGCTCTGGGAAAAATGAGAAAGCCATCTTCCTTCAAACCACATTCAGCACCTTTATGAATACTGGATTGGCGTACTTCTTTTCCTAAACACTTTTGGAAATTGTTAATTGCTTTTTAACTATTAGGAATCTTTGGATCAACAGGTTTCAGACAAATATTTTTTTTAAAAAAAATATCAAATTCTAGCACATTATTTGAAAGGACTAAAAATCAAGAATATTAAAAAATAAATAAAAGGAAGGAATACAAGGCTGGTTTAGTTGATCAAGATTAAAATAGTTATGTTGTTATGTCTGGTAACTTAGTAGACTTTTACTGACCAGGCCTGAAATGATGAGGCGTTAAGAATTTTGTTTATAGATAAGACATGAGATAGAGGAAGAACAGATCCTTTGTTACATTTTAAAAGAAGTGATGTTACTAAAATTGTTTATACTTGTTGTGATGAAGGGGAAATCATTTCTTTATATACTGTACTACTTTTCTTTTCCTTTACTACATTCTTATTTTTTTCTCTCTTTGCTGTTTTTTCCTCTGCATTTTCCCATTTTCCTTTTATTTTTAAAGTTTGTATTTTTTACCTTTTAATTGTAAATTTAATAAAGTTAGTACAAAAATTAGCTATTGCAATTAGAAGAAAAACATTTTTAAGCAATTTGAGCAATAGGAAAAGAATGTAGCATCATTGTTGACAAAACAAATAGAAATGTGTCAGTGTTTGGTGTTGGTCTTTATTTGATCCACAGTATTTAATCTCCTAATCAATTCCAATTTAACCTGTTTAATCGAAGATTTCTAATTTCTTTATTCAGAGATGGCCCTTTGAGATCAGTGATAGGTTTCCTCTGTCACACATACATCAAAGGCTTTAGATCACCAAAAACATCCCTGTCCCACAATCACTTTTTTTATTCATTTGTACAGCTGGTTTTACTTCTGTGCCCAATGCTGCCAAATAAACTTTATCTTATTTGATAAAAACCTCCATGCCTCTTGAGATAGATGTAGTTTTACACACTACAATTTTGAGGATTTTTGAAGTGGCTATTATGCTGTTAATTGTTGTAATGCCAGTTCTCTTTTTTAACCAAAGAATATATATTGGCTATCGAATTCATTGCAGATCTGTAGAAGCAAATATTCAGATATCTTTTCTATATAAGACACAATGCATACATTGATTGGGATCAGAAGTTAATAATGGTTGTTCCTAGTTAGCCTTTGAATAGGAGATCACTATGGAATCCCAAGGCTATAAGACAGTGATGGCGAACCTATGGCACGTGTGCCACAGGTGGCACGCGGAGCCATATCTGAGGGCACGCGAGGCATTGCCCTATGTCAGCTCCAGCACGCATGTGCGCGCTGGCCAGCTGATTTTCGGCCTTCCGAAAATCAGGGGGGGAGGTCGTTATTGTTAACTTGAGTTCTGCTTTATTAATCAGTCCAACCTTACAGGCATGTATGTAAACTTTTAAAAGAAATGATTCTCCCATTGTTATTTCACACTTGATGTTTTCAAAGTGCATTTCTAGCAGGACTCCTCCCCCAACAAAGGGAACAGTAGAAAAGAAAGGTGGCACATATTCAATTCAGCAGGCTTTCCAACAAAAGATTTCCTAGTCTTAGCTTTTAATCTCTAGTCCACATTGTCTACTCTCTTTCTTATAAAAATCAATAGCATCCTTAAAAAGCAGAGATGAAGTTTTCAGTGCTCACGAAGTATAAACAGAAGTAGTGATTTTATATAGTAGAAGAGATATAAGTAGAAGTATGTTAAACTGTATAACCAATAGGTTAAACGGCCTATGTTTGACTGCAGGTTCAAACCCCACTATCAGATCTCGCAGACCATTCATTACACAGTGCTTTTTCAGCGGAGGTAGTTCGATGACTGATAATAAATGTGTGCTTAGTAATCCTATGGGTACCAATTCAATAATAGAACTTACTCTCAACTCCCAATCCAATTGACTCCCGTTCAGGGTCGGGCCTTTCCAATATACCTGAGATGTTCACACAACCAAATTAAAAACTGAATTGAGGATGTGCTTTCTTCACCTCTACTTTTAAAAGAATTTTTTTTAAAAAAATGGTAAGAGAGCTGAGTTTTTCTTACATCCAGTTCATCCGTTGGCAAATGCTTTGGACAACATTTAACAGAAGAGGCATTATCTACTGTTCTCAAAATTGTGCAAATCCTTCTTAAAAAGATGTCTATACAAAGCTCCAGAGTGCATATGAAGCACTTATCTTCCAATCAATAAAACAGCCACATCTTTTTCCAGCTGCTTTTGCGAGCTGCTCCCAGCTGTCTTTGCAGATGTGTGCATGGGAAACCATGGTGCTTCACACACACACACACACACAAAAGTGCGGAAATAATCAGAAAACACTGCTCTAAGCTTGCTTTTGTTTCTCATACTCTTATTTCAGAGAAACGGTCAAAGTAACTTTAGAGAAAGGGAGCACAGTTCCTCTAGTGCTGAATCAGATGATCCTGACTATAAAAAGAGTAGACTGAAGATGTTCCAACACCTAAGTGATCAGGATGGAAGAATTAAACTCTGAAATAAATCAGAGATCATCTGTCAGTGCTACATAGTAGACTATAGTAAGGAACAGGTACCATGAAGACCTACACTTCATTTATCTGATCGTAGCTTTGATAGCAGATCTTCCCTCTGTTCTTCAAAGCCAGGGCTGCTTTTTATTAACTATATCATCAACATATGTTCACTGTTCTTGGTTACCTAAATGTGTTAGTGTATCATTAGTTTTCAGTACTTCTTTTTTCTTTTTGTGATTTCCCCCCACAACTTAAATAAAACAAAGCAGTATGCAAAATGCATAAATAACTCTTACACAATTTGCATGTCTTGTAACATGAAAAAAATACTTCAAGATGTAAACAAAGATGTTTGTACAAGGACCAATAAATGAATATGTATAAACTGAAGATGGCTCTGCTACCACACCACTGCTTTCCTGTGCACCCAGTTTAGAAGATTATATTTCATTATGAAACCTCCATATTTTCATTTAATGCCTTTCCCTCTATTTGCTACTTTATCTCCGCTGATCCTGATAATCCAATTTCCCTTTGTAAGAATTATACAATATTTTAAACAGGAGCAGATCCAACAAAAAAAGATATGGTCACATTTGCTTTGAGTTTCCATTTAATTGCTATTAAAACCCCAAAACATGAACTTTTAAAAGTTAAAAAGAAGTGTAAACAACACAAGGTTTAACTCTTATGGACAAAAGGATAATTTGTAAAACTATTTGCAATATACTGATATACAGGCTTATCACTGTTTAATTCTTACCTTCCTGCTGTTAGTCAGGTTGGTATACATAGATGTTAATAAAATTTGACTTAGGATTTATTGACAGATGATAGATAGAAGATAGATAGATGATAGATAGATAGATAGATAGATAGATAGATAGATAGATAGATAGATAGATAGATAGATAGGAAGATAGAAAGAGAGATAGATAGATAGATAGATAGATAGAGAGAAAGATAGAGAGATAGATAGAGAGATAGATAGGGAGATGAGAGGAAAGGAAAGGAAAGGAAAGGAAAGGAAAGGAACGGAAAGGAAAGGAAAGGAAAGGAAATAAAAAGGGAAGGGAAGGGAAGGGAAGGGAAGGGAAGGGAAGGGAAAAGACTTTTTGATAGAATTCACATATATGTAATATAAATACATACCGTGTTTCCCCGAAAATAAGACCCTGTCTTATATTTTTTTGAACCCTGAAATAAGCGCTTGGTCTTATTGCCATGTACTCAAAAGCCCGATTGGGCTTATTATCAGGGGATGTCTTATTTTGGGGAAA
>QLTV01003764.1:1212104-1225486 GCA_003457575.1 Thermophis baileyi | reverse complement strand
CGAGGCGAGGCGAGGCGAGGGAAGGGAAGGGAAGGGAAGGGAAGGGAAGGGAAGGGAAGGGAAGGGAAGGGAAGGGAAAAGACTTTTTGATAGAATTCACATATATGTAATATAAATACATACCGTGTTTCCCCGAAAATAAGACCCTGTCTTATATTTTTTTGAACCCTGAAATAAGCGCTTGGTCTTATTGCCATGTACTCAAAAGCCCGATTGGGCTTATTATCAGGGGATGTCTTATTTTGGGGAAAATGGTATTAAATATCTAAATAAACGTATTAAGGTAAATTATTTATGATGTAAAACTCAAAGGTTGGGTTGAATCTCTTGAACTTGAGTATTATGTCAAGAGAGTAGCAAAAGATGGATGGGTGAGAAGTAAAAGTATGTTTCTGAAATGGAGCTTCTTTTTCTATAGAAGTAGCAATAATCATGGTAATCTACCATGTAATCAATCACCAATTTCTTTCCTTCCATGTTTAAGATCAATTTTATACGATGAAATATTTATCAGGGAAGTAAGATGGAATATGGAAAAGGTTAAACCCTTTATAGTTAATGCCAGATCCCAATATATTTTTCCACATTCATACTCAAAAAACCACTGGGAGATCCAATCATTAACTGTTGATACAGCATCCATTTTTTCCCCTTTGGTAATTAATTTCCAACCCTAAATTCTGCAATTCCTAATCTATCATCAAACGCTCACATCCAGTATGAGCATTAGCTATTTTTTTTCCTAAATGTGAACCAGAATCCCCTATAAAATATGCTCAGTCTTAGGCTTTGAAAGAAGCATATCAAATAAAAATAAATTACTGATGCATTTACAGCAGGAAATGCACCTCCACAAATACTTCAGAATAAGGAAAAACAAATTCTGCTAGGTTGTCCTTTCTGTAGCTCAGAAAATATTATAGCATACAGTAAATGAAAGCATAGGCAAGTTATATGCAGAAATACAAAATATCGACACTGTAGGCTTTCAGAGTATCACTAACCTTTTTATCCTTTTGCTCATCCAAAGGATCTGATACATCTAGTTTTGATCACGAATATTCAAGGCAAAATTTATGTCTGCCGGTCTTCAGTGCTTAAAAGTCTTCAGCATTTATGTAAAGGACCAGTGATGTGTTAAAAAGGTGTCCAGAAACAGAAAAGATACATAGACACGTCTTCTCAATTGTGTTCTGACTTCTTAAGGCTGTAGAAAAGAAGAGGAAAAAGGTAATTCTGAGTAATGCAATTACATGCATCCAGAACAATAATGACCGTATATCTGAGTCACAGATATTGTAAATGCTCTGATTTAGCATCCAATTGTATCTTCTTGAAAAGAATTGTTAATGATATTATATTAGTGATTTTACATTGAGTGTTTCTACAAGTAAATCCTCCACCACGACATGACCATGCTTAAATAGAGAAAGTTATGTTCTGGGGGGGGGGGTTTGAAAGAAAATATTCAAGTTATGATGACATTCAACCCATATTCAACTAGTAACTCTGTAAAATTTTACTGTTTTTGTAATGATGCTTTAAGTGAATGCAGAAGGTTTATTACATTTAGGATTAATAAATCAAAATTGGATACGAGTATTAAATATATGGCTAAAATGTCTCTTTGAATCAGTGTTCAGCAGCTATAGGACTTAAGATCAATCCATGATAGAATTTCTGACCCAGTGGCATCTGCAGAGTGTCAAAACAAGCAAGATGGTAATCCTAGCATCTTAATGAAGACCTGTTTCTTTATATATTGCATGTGCATAACATTGGCACATGTACTAAAGGGTGGAGTTTACTATATTTCCTGTTTTGATGCCTTCATTGACACCACTGCTCCAACAATGAAACTATGACGCCAACACCAACATTACGGGTATCATTAAATGGTGGTTTCAAGGTATCTTTTTCAAAAGAGAAAAAGCAGAAGAAGATCATCTGTAGGTAACAAAATCATTGTCAGATATTACTGCAACATTTCCACTACCATATCCTACCCTAGGTACATCTCTATCTACTTTCTCCATGCTGTGCATGATTATACAAATCTTGATCATGTGAGTTGCCTTTTTGCTCATCTAGATCCAAAATGTTCTAGACCTTTCTCATAAAACAAACATTCAAACCAGTGGTGAAATCTAAAAATTTTCCCTACCGGTTCTGTGCGTGTGGCTTATTTTGTGGGCATGGCTTGGAGGTCAGGTGGGCGTGGCTTGGTGGTCAGGTGACTGGTGGGCGTGACCAACTTGTAAAATGTGGTGAAACTCACTTAACAACACTTTTGCTTAGCAACCAAAATGTTGGGCTCAATTGTGGTCATAAGTTTTGCTTTCTTTCAGTCAGCGCAGCCACCCAAGACGTTTCCCTCCTCCTTACCTACCTTCCTTCCTTCCTTCCTTCCTTCCTTCCTTCCTTCCTTCCTTCCTTCCTTCCTTCCTTCCTTCCTTCCTTCTTCTTTCTTTCTTCTTTATTTTTTTCTTTTTCTTCTTTCTTCCTTCCTTCCTTCCTTTCCTTTCCTTTCCTCCTCCTTTCCTCCTCCTTTCCTTTCCTTTCCTTTCCTTTCCTTTCCTTTCCTTTCCTTTCCTTTCCTTTCCTTTCCTTTCCTTCTTTCTTTTCCTTTCCTCCCCAAGAATGCTTCAGGGTCTCACTTGGCACCCCTCCCCCCAGCTCAATGCTGACCCTCTTCTCTCCCAGACCCACCGAACAGAGTCCACCTCCCTCCCCATTTCATCAAGAGCCATGGGAGCTGCAGAATTTTCCCAAGGTCTCTCTTGCTGCCCCCCCAAACGGGGATTGCCCCCACTGCTGCTGCAGCCAGACCTCGGTGCTAAAAATACACACCACTTCTGCCTGGGAAATGGCTTGGAGACAGCGAGCAGGCAGGCGAGAGGGCAACAGGGACACGACAAAGCCGATCCGTTTTCACAACCGGCGGACGATGCAAAGCCCCTGCGGGGCTCGGCCGGCTGTCAATCTCCTCCCAGCCACTCACCGGGGAGTATTCTGGTGTGGCGCAGTTCCGGGATGGCGGAGAGATTGCTTGGGAGAGCCCAAGCAAGTAAGCTCTCTGCCATCCCGGAACCATGCCGGGGAGTTTTCTGGTGCGGCGCAGTTTCGGGATGGTGGAGAGCTTGCTTGGGAGAGCCAGCGGCGGTGGCAGAGCACACCCTGCCCTTCGGGGGTCCAAGGGCGGGCAGCCCAGAAACGGCGCGTCTCCCAGGAAGTGGCGGTGGGTGGAGCTGGACAGGGCAGAGCCGCTGGTGCAGCAGCACCCAGTGAGGAAGGCCGGGCGGGGAGGCGTGGCCGATTGTCTCATTCATGCCATGGGGCGGATGGGCTGGAAGAAGCGCAGTTGAGCAGGGCCAGGGCAGCACAGCCTATTGTGCCTTCTCTTGCCCTGCTGTCCATCTAGGAGGGCCGTGCATCCCCCTGCCAATCCTCCATACAAACCGCCCACTCCATTTTTGCAAAGGCAGAGCCCTGCAGGTGATCCAAGGAGGGGAGAGGGATGCTGTAGAAAAGGCCTCCTTCCACCCGTGCCTCCCGTGCTGGCTCCATAGGACTTGGGGGTCCGAAGCAGCCCACTGGCTCCCCACCTGGCGCTGCGGGCTGAGTTCCCAGAGTGGCACCGGTGGTTGGCTGGGCCGATCCGCAAAGAGAGCAGGCAGGTGGCCAGGTGAGAAGCCAGTGGGCTGCTTCAGAGCCCCAAGCGCCGCGGAGCCGGCACAGGTGGAAGGCGGCCTTTTCTACAGCATCCCCCTCCCATCTTTGGATAGCCCTGCAAAGGGGGGGGCTCTGCCTTTGCAGAAATTGGGTGGGCACATGTGCAGCAGCCCCGGGACATCCGCTTGCCCTTCCGCTGCCCCTCTCAGCGTCTGCATTTCCACCAAGGACTGCCCGCCCACCCACTGGCCGGGCCAGGCTAGACGCTGACCTCAGAAGGCAAGCGGGCATGGGGGACCGCTGGGAAGGCTGTGTGGAAGGCTGCCAAGCATGGCAGGGCTGCGAGGAAGGGAGTAGGCTGCTACCTCCCTTCCCTGCCGCCCCGACATGCTTGCCTGCCTTCCACGTGGCCTTCCGCTTGCCTGCCTTCGCAAGCTGGCCACGGGGACACCGGGAAGGCCACGTGGAAGGCAGGAAAGCATATTGGGGCTGCAGGCCGCGGGGAATGGAGTAGGGAAGGCAGGCTGGGATGGTGAGGGGGGCAGGGGCAGCTAGGTAGGCCGCAACTTCACCGGTTTACCTGGCAGGCAGATCAGAGGCACAGCGCTTCAGGCAGACAAGCTGCAGAGCAGAGACTGGGCGGGGCAGGGCAAGCGAGCGGCGACTGGGGGACCAGCCAGCCATCGCTACCAGTTCTGCGAACCACCAGCGGCCACCGCTACCGGTACGCGCGATCCGGTCCGAATCGGGAGCATTTCAACCCTGATTCAAATCCTCTGATCACTTAGGTTATCCTTTTCTATACTTTTGGAGTTGTACTATTTCTTCCCACATGGGGAGACCCATGCAATAATTTTCCAGATTCCAAAAATTTCAGAAACGGCATTGCAATGTTTGCAGTTTTATTTCAATCCCTTTCATACTGATCTCCAGTATTTGTATTTTTCAAAGCTGTGGCACATTGGATTGGTACATCCATAGACCTATTCACAGAAGCTCAAGAAATACATTCAGTTGACCATTCACTATTATCCTTCTCATCTTTTCTACTACCTTCTCTTCTTGGTATCATTATTATGATTATGTTACTTTGTTGTTTGTATGTACACTGAGAGTTTATTCACCGGAGACACATTTCTTATGTGTGTAATCACACTTGGCCAAATAAAGCTCTTCTCTCTTCTCTTCTCTTCTCTTCTCTTCTCTTCTCTTCTCTTCTCTTCTCTTCTCTTCTCTTCTTCTCTTCAGAATTCTTCACAATCATTTTTACCATGTGAATGATCTGGTATCATCTGCAAATTCAGCCTGCTTTCTACTTAGCACTAGATTCAGATAATTTATTAATAAACTGAAAAAGCACAAATTAAGAAGTGAGAAAGCACTAGCCCTAACTAAGATCCTTTAGGGAGTTCTTACTTTTTTCCATTGAGAAAAATCTCTATTGCTAATTAATCTCCTAACTTTCCTCCCCAGAAGATCGGCAAGGCAAATCTTCCAAATTTCATGGAATTCATGCAGATTTTCCTTCAGCAAGGTTATATCTCTATATCCATATTTGATTATTGTTTCTACCAATTTCTCCATAATATACATTAAACTGAACGCACTATAATTTCTCAGATTCCCTTAGGTCCCTTTTAAAAAATTGGAGTTTTATTGAATGTTTGTCTTCTAGCACTGACTCTTATTTGTGGGATAAGCTTTTTGCTAGGGGAAATGCAACCAGAGCTCTATAATTTGTTTCACAGATTCTCAAGATGTCATAGAACAATATTTCCCAAGCTTTGCAACTTCCAAATGTGTGGAAATTAATTCCCAGGGTCCCCAGCTAGCATGCTGTTGCTGAGAACTGTGGAGGTTGAAGTACACACATCTGGAAGTTGCTTTGATTGGGAATCACTGTTCTAGAATGTCTTTTTTGGGTTGCCTTTAGTTGTTCTGATTCCTCCCCTGAGAAAGGCTTATATCGTACCTAATGCATGCTTAGGTACCTTATAATTTTTGTAATTAAAGTGAGGCACAAAGAATTCATTTTTTTTCTCTCTCTGCTGTCCCTATAGTCTTTCTCAACAATGCTATGATGAATAAAGGCAGACAGAGCCTGCTTTTGAGTTTCTCTTTTGGAGTTTTTCTATTAGAAGCTACAGAAACTATTAGTAGCAGATAGCATCTGCATCTAGATAACTACGGTAGTTCTTATTTTTGAATCTTCTGAAAAATTGCACAATCTCTTCAATTTGTCTCAGATTCTAGGAATATCTTTCAACTCAGCAACATCCTTCTGGTACCCATGCATTTGAAATGCCAAACTAGGAACCAGGGAGGGAAGTAATTAAGGGATAAGCAGCTTTCCTTTTCTAAATGCTTCATTTCATTGCTTTCAGAGCTTGGCTACAGAAATTTAGTTTAGTTTCTCTTCCCTTTAGTTTAAAAATGGGGATGGTGATTAGGTGAAAACGAGTTGCTGCTGAAATACAAGCTCATTTTTTTTAAAAAAAAGTATGCTTTTTCATATGCATTTATCATCCTCTCTTCTGAAAAGGCTGTCGTTACGTTTAAAATATTATCTGTGCTTTACGAAAGAGGCTTTTCTTAAATGTTTCCTTCCAGAGAAATCTTGAATTTAGTATTTAAGAGGCAAACTAAGCTAAATGAAAAGTAGATGGATTTTTTTTTACAAAAAACAAAACCCACCACCTCTTCTCAAGAATATTTTTAGCTCACACTACATAAATAACTACTGCTACATTAAAGCTGAGAGGTAGGATAATGCAGTCAAAACTGTCCACCTTGATAAGAAAATCTCTACCTAAGAACTGCATCCTAATATTTGAGGAATGTAAGACTCTGATCTTATGGAATGGAGGTGATGAATGCATGTGAGGAAATAAATAAAAAGGTTAAAACATGTGTCAGAAAGTGTGAGCCACTATCATCTAGGTTGTTGCAAGTGTATATGAAAGTAAGAATCTATAGTTTGATGATTGGTGTGAGTTACACTCCAGTGAATGTTAATAAGGTTTGGGGAAAATGATGTAACATTTTGAATTAATGAGATCCAAAGGGAAAACTGTTCCATTAGATGACATGAAGAGCTGGGTAGGAATGGGATGAGAGAGGGGGGAGGGAGGGAGGGAGAGAGAGAGGGAGAGAGAGAGATGATACAAGAGGGAAGGAGAATGGTGATTGGTGGATATCAGCTCAAAAACGGTCTTTGTTTTGACTGCCTATACACAGAAAATAAAGAATAAAAAGCATGTTTAATTGTTTATGATAGACGAATACAAGAATTAGTGAATGATATAGCAGTAATGAGTGGTACTAAATGTGAGATAGACCAATTTTTTTTATAATGCATCTTTAGAAAAATGAAAATGAGGAAACCTCAGAGGGAACATTTTGTAATTGAATGATAGTGACATGATAAGGAATAAAATTGAAACAAATGCTGCAAGGGTTAGCCTCCTCCCCTCAAAAAAAGAATGAAAAGAAAATAATAAATGTATTTCTATCGTGCCTGGTTCTTCAGATTTTAGGCAGATAAATGCTGTGACAATGTTGAAACATGCGAAGGCTGAAAGTGTAGACAGAGTAACTGGAGAAATATTAAAATATGGAGGAGTTGCATGGCCATTCCACAGCCAACTATGGAATGGCCAGGCAGCTTGTTCAACACATATATGAAGACAGTATCTGTGCTGGGTGATTGGAAGAATGCTTCTATTTCCCATAGAATAGAAAAGATAGCAAGAATGCAAAAACTACAGAGGATCAAGTTTATTATGCATGTCAGATATGTATCTGGCGGAATTCTGGTTGGAAGTCAGACAAAGAACAACGTTTGGGAATTACAGTATGATTTTATACTTGTGGGAAGTGGGAAGTCAAACGCTTTGCTCATCACTGATTATTGAAAAAATTATGGATGTGAGAAAGTTGATTGAACATTGCTTCTCCCTGAAAACCTTTGCTTGTCCTATACAGAAGCACCATTGAGCTACCTGAGTTCAGGTCTCATTTACAGAATGGAGAGGAGGTATAGCACCATCAGATTTGCGGGATTTTCAATAAAACAGCTTTAGCTTTCTTTAGTAATTGATTTCCTGGTCTGGTCTACCTAGTGGAACTGACAAGTATCCCATCATACTTATCAAAAACCCAATCACTAATTCAGTCACTTTTGTGAATTTTTCACTCTACAGGGCATTGAAAGGACTAGTTCAGAGCATTGGCTTTCCTCTTTCCTAAAAATGGCAGTGTATTCTAGATTTCACTAATAGTTCCCAGGGATTGTTAATTACTATTCTGCTGCTGAAATGCCCTTACCCCCATTGAATGCTATTTCCTCAATCATTAATACTTTGTCCTTCATTTCCCTTTCCCATTAACTGTTTCCATTGTGTCTTTCTTCCATACAATCCAATCCCTTTCTCTGAATCATTTTCACTCTGGGTTGCAAAGATTCACAGTTCATGCATCTCTGGAATCTTAATTGACTACATACCGGTATTAAAGTAAACATCTCACTAATTTGAGAACACAGTACTAATTGTATTTAGGTATTTATAGAGAGAAAATGGTTAATGAGTATTTATTAGCAGTAAAGTTATAGGACTCTGCCCCGCTCTTTTGAAGCAGGAAGTAACTGACAAAAGCATTTATCTCCTAGTGCATGCATAGTCTTTGTGCATTTGATAAGGCAGAGACAGAAAATGTTTTTTAAAAAATTCCAATATTCTGATTCACAAATAATTCTGTAAGTGGTAGGAAACATAAAACAAATTGCTACAATGGTTTTGTTTTTTTTTTAAATCCTGAATAATACATTATTTGTAAACTTCTGGTTTAATACATCAACAGAAAGAAGAACTGTGTTTCTATATAATAATTATTTAGCTTTGGTGAGACAACATTTATTATCAATTCTAATGTGCTAAATTATAATTATGAAATCAGTAACTTAATTGGCATCTAGTGTGATGAAAACAAGCTGAACCAATGTTATGATTGGAACGCAAGCACCTAGCTCTTTCAAAATTTAGCCTTACTCTCAAATATTAAATCAAGAGACAGTTAGCTGCTAAGATACAGAAGAAGTTCTAATCTGCAATTATATTCATAGCTACATGAAGAAACAGTTGTTCATCCTGATAAAAACAGAGAAGAGAGGGGGGAGATGAGAGAGATGACAGAGATTCTAAGTCATATAAACCATATGCTAGACAATACAAATATAGGTACAGTCTATAAAAAAATTACATTGCTTGAGGTCCATACATAAAATTAAAACAGGTGAAAGCTCCTACAAATACATAGAAATAACTGAGTAGGGATATTGTTTATTGGCAAATAAATAGGAAGAAATACTCTCATCTTGTCAGCTTTATGGCATCCAATCTAGATCCTAATATTAGATGACTTGTTGCTTTGGGCATTAACAGAAAAATTAGAACTAGATTTTATATGGGAGGATGATTAGCTCTTACATAAGGACTTAAAAAAAAAGAAACTGCAAGTTGCTCAAAGTTAATAGATTACTGCACTGTAAGAAGTGTGTGGCTTGATGTGTGTGTTAAAAACGAAGTAATTACTTTAGGGTAAGCATAAGTATGCTAGGTTATGTTGTTGGATGAAAAGTTATTCAACATGAAAGAAGCTTCATCAATCAAAAACAAGAGTGTATACATTTGCCAAACACATATCAGCAATAATGCAGTTTTTAATGTGCTTTTGTTATATATATATATATATATAACAAAAGCCTGAAGATGACGAATGAGACTTCGTCAAAACGTTGCAATGACATCTCCAACTTCACGCGGGAGAAAACCCGAATAACCACAGATCTACATACAAATATGCCACCCAGAGTCTTCTTGGAGTTGGGTTGGCCTGAATAAATCCAACAAACAAACATGCACAGACGCACTATGCTGAAAGGTAGATATATTATATTTTAAATGACTATAGCATTTTATACCTAATCAGAGGCAATCCAGTCTGGACTATTTTAAGAAATGAAAAAGGTATAAATATAATTTAAAGGAATAAAGAAATAAATATTGCAGTCTTCACAACAAACTTCTATCAGGGCGGATGAGAGACGAGTAATTTCTATATAGCAGATTGTCCTTGTATTCAGTTTCTGGGTTTTTTATACTAGGTGGAGTCAAAAAGACTGCACTGGGAATTCCTAAGGATCAGCAGCCTTACAGTGGCTGTTGGCTCTTGCCATCCACATTCTCAAATTGGTTAATATCCAGTCTATGAAATTATCTGTGCTGTCATAGCTAGCCTGTCAAATCTGTCCTGATTAGCTGACCAGCCAAAAAAAAAAACCCCTCCAACTTGCTTCAATTTCCTTATCTGAAATAATTCTATCATATGATTAAATTTGTCACAGTACAGTTGTACATTTCAATTATATGTTCCACCTCAGACAAGACCACTGGGGGAAAAAAAGAATATCATGGAAAAGGAAACATTTGAAGGATACGATATGGAGCCATGTGATATCATAAAAGGTTGACCAGATGAATTCTAAAGAATATGGTTAGCTATCTCTGTTTCTATGAAGTTTGATGTAGTAACATCAGCTCTCAAAGAGAGGTGTGCCTTCAAGTCATTGTTGACTCTTGGAAACTGCACAGGCTAATGCAAGAAAATGTAGTTTTCTTGGGAAGATTTCAGAAGTGGTTTGCTATTGCTTCTTTCCTAGGGATGAGAGTGAACAATTGACCTGATATGGCTCACCTGGAACAAGAACTCACTGTCTCCTGGTTTCTAGCCTGGTACCTTAACTACTACCCCTAACTGGCTCTCCATCTTATACCATTTTGTCAACATTTTGACTTTTTTCCTAATTCTGGTAAGTATTCCAGGCTTAAAATAGCTGCTTTGAATGTTTTATGAATGTTTCAGGTTTTATCCCATGCATGAAACAAAACAATCTGTTTGTTCCAAACTTTGTTCAACATTTTTTCAAGTGTTTTGACATTCCACAATCCACTTATGGTATTTTTTTTTAATCCATCCAAACCATGCAGCCAATGAAAAATAGACAGTGCTACCATATTTATTGCCATTGACTGCAATTAAGTGGAATATTGGAGTCAGATGCAAACATTTTGAACTGTGCAATCCTCTGCATTACTGACACTGTTATTCTATTCAGCTTTCAGATAGGAAATGCAAATATTGTGTTCTGTAAGGTGAACAGGCAAATTAGCCAATTCAAAAATAAAAAAAAGAAGGCCTATGCAATGCTTTCCTTGCTGTATTCAACTCTGTGGCCACTTTTGTACTGTAAAACAATTATTTCATGGCTAGTTCTACTGTTTGCTTTGATAATTTGTAAAGGCTTTAAAAAAAACAACCCCATATAAAATTTACCTAGAGTGTGGATGGTATATAGTGCTCAGTACTGACATGCAATGGATGCACTTTTTTAAGCCACAGGACAAAAGCAGAGGGAACAAGAAACTTCTTTCACTTTTCCCCTATAACAAATCATTTCAGCGTTTGCTTGTTTTTTGCCAGAGCAGAGAATTTTCAACTTTTATTCTGTCAGAATACAGAACACTCATGGAGTTTTGACTTTCCTCTGTCCAGAGAACTCTTAGGACATTCAACAAATATACCAAATTGAGCTGCTTTGTTTCAAATTCCAAACTCCCTCCCCTCCCCACACAGTTTTTCTATTTCATGCTCAACCATAGTGAGTTGCTTATACATATGGGAAAAAAAGATAGAAGAAAAACTTTGGGTGATCTAGATATGAGGTTGTGGTTATACTGTAGTAAAATGACATAATATGGATGATGGGGCTTTCTAGAGGCTGAAATTACACTATTTTCTTTCACATTTATATGAACATCATGTGCAGTTAAAATGCAAGTTTCTTTTTCAAATATATATTCATAGTGAGTTCCAGTTTGACCCAAGCATAAATGGAAGAGCCATTTCTACTCCTGAATGAAGGAAAAGGAAGGAGATCAAATAAAAGATCACACAAGTATAGGTGTTAATTTTTTTCCCATAGATCCCAATGAATGCTAATATAAAAGTCAATCTGGTGGAGAAAATAAATCTTCTCAAAGAGTTTTTCTTTCCCCTTCACAAAATTCAATTTACTTTTTAAAAAGAACCTTGCCTTTGGAGTTTTTTGAGCATTTTTTAATTTTTTAAAGAAACATGCCTCGTAGCCTCACAAGGACTCTCTACAGAAGCTGCTTCATCTTCATAGTATTTTCTGGAATGGTTGTATGACTGCAACATTGCCTTTTCTGACATCTCTTATGAATTCTTCACTGCCTCCTTTTTAATTTGAAAGAGCTGCTCCAATTTTATTTCACATTATTTCATCATCTTGCCTCAGTAATACCAATTATCTTGTTTGTTTAGACAGGAACTGAAGCAGATTACTCATTCATTTTCTAAATATCGCTTTCCCAGAATTCTTTGAGTTTCTTATGTCCCCAGTTGCTTCATTATATTTTATAAAACATTTTCAGGTCTTCTATAGTTTTTAAGAATTCATTATAAAGTGTGTTGCTTTGAGGTCAGAGAATTAGCAATTTTGAAGTAATAATTACTACCAATACATATCACAATTATTTTCTTATACTGGTTATTAGCTATCTTATTTGTGATAGAGGTCTGGGTCAAACCTATAAACCTGAAGCAAGGGATGTTTCTAAACTGTTTGTGACTTTTCTGAATTATTAGGTAATTGTACCATTGAAAGATAATTGAATGTTTATTCAAAAGGAACAAATAAAAAGGTAGGGGTATTACACTATATGTTGAAAGTATCCAATCTGTCTCAAAAATCCAAGTGAATGAACATGGCAATATTACAGACAACATCTAAATGAAAACAAGTACAGGGACAAATAATAGCAAAATTGTTGTTGGGGGTTACTGTTTCCTGCTCAGTCAAGAAGCAAATGCACATAATAATTTCCAAAAGCAAGTGAAGATTTTTTTTTCAAAATATATGAAGCAATAACAACGGATGACTTTAATTATACCAACATCTGTTGGGGGGGGAAAACTGTCTCGGAATAGATTGAGATTAGTGAAGGAAGCTAAAAATAACAATAAGTGTTCCATAAAATATGTTTTAAAAAATAAAATAAAATAAAACAGTTGAAAAACCACTGCTCCATGGCAAGATATTAATAAGGCAAAGTGTCTTAACTCCTATTTGGGTCCAGTCATTTTCAACCAAAAATATGTTTCTATCAGAAAACTATGAAAAGGCAAGCTTGAAATCTGAGACTTAACAAAAACTTCAAGAGGCAATATTTATTCTAAACGAGTTTAAATGAATTGTCCTTTGGGCACTAAAGGTATTTGCTTATGGTTTGGCTAAACTTTTATGTTTTAACTTTGAGAAATGATATTGGAAAAGAATTGTCAAATTGTCAAAAATGGATGGGGTGTGTAGGACCCAAGGAACTAATAACTATCAGTGACACTGATATCTGTGAACTATAAAGCACAGATCTTAAATCATTATCACTATCACTATTGACATGAATGAAGAGGTGAATGCTTATTTGGTTGATGACACAAAACTGGCTGAAACTCTAAAGCAGAGAAATAAAATTTAGAGTGAAAGAGAAATGGACTGAGTAAGGATAGGATAGGAGAGGAGAGGAGAGGAGAGGAGAGGAGAGGAGAGAGGAGAGGAGAGGAGAGGAGAG
>QLTV01003764.1:1176272-1192329 GCA_003457575.1 Thermophis baileyi | reverse complement strand
TACCACCATTTCTACGGTTTTGAGTGTGTTCAGTTCCAGATTGTTCCGGACGCACCACGAGGCTAGTTGTTCAACCTCCCGTCTGTATGCGGATTCATCATTGTCTCGAATGAGACCGGTGACGGTTGTGTCATCTGCGAACTTCAGTAGTTTAACAGATGGATCGTTAGAGATGCAGTCATTGGTATAGAGAGAGAAGTGGAGAGAGCACACAGCCTTGGGGGGCCCCTGTGCTAATTGTACAGGTATCTGATGTAATTCTGCTTATCTTCACCTGCTGCTTCCTGTTTGTTAGGAAGCTTATGATCCACTTACAAGTGTGTTCAGGTACCGCTAACTGGTTTAGCTTAGTTAGAAGAGTGTCTGGAATGATGGTATTGAATGCTGAACTAAAGTCTACAAAGAGGACCCTTGTGTAGGTCTTTGGAGATTCAAGATGTTGTAGGATGTAGTGCAGAGTATAGGGCAGCTTTCCTCTCTTATAAACCATATAGTTATTTTTCAAATGAATAATAAATTTCAGCATTCATTTACATTAACAGAAGAACTGCAGTCTAAAGTTCTCATCCTCATTTATACCCTGGGACCTCAGGCTTTGAAAAATCAAACTGGCTTCCACTTGTGCTGAGCTGCATTTTGAAATGCATAATCTTTTCTTCTACTTCTTGTCCATGATAAAAAATGATAGAATGCTGTGAATTATGCTTTTAATGTGATGGATGACTGCTTTATTTAAGTTGGAGCATTAAACACACATTGTATTCACACTGACTGAAATGATCATATCAACAAATGGAGGATTACTTAAATTATGAACTATACCATACCTCTGCAGGGAATTCATCATACTGTGGTTAAATGGTTCATCTTGAATTAAGACAGGCTGTTATAAAATGCAATACTTGCTTCAATAAACAAACAACTACACTAGGCAATATATTATATTGCCTTAAGGTTTCATTGGGGCATTAGATGCTTCTTTATATGAATGGTTACAGGATAGGTCAAAGAGTGAACTCCAACTAACTAATAGTTATAGTATTTTTTTAGAATTAATAAAACAAACCTGTTTGTTTTTAGAAGAATTATTGAGATCTACGTTTCATATTCGAGTCATATTAATTGTTTTGGAAACAAGTTACAATATAAACTGGAGTCAAACTAGCTTTATTGGCATGAGAATTCTCTTGGTTGAAATAAACCTGTGGGTAACTTCTACTGCCTTTTAGTTGCTCTTTTAGACAAAAAGTGTTTCTAACCTGCCATTAGGTTTGCTAAAACAATTTTCAGATGTAATGACAAAACGCATTTTATTTCTTTCTGATACTTTTGTCATATCCTACATCTTTCACAGAATTGTCTCAGGGTAATGCCGTTCGTATTCTACAAATGTGCAGACAGAGATACCACCCCATTTCTACAGCTGGATTTACTGTTTGGAATAGTACAAATCAACCAAAAATAAAATATTAATTAAAAAGGAAACCCACCAGAAGTAATGTGAGAGCAACTAAACTTTTTAATATTGATTTTTTGATATTGAATAGTTATTTATAAAGGTTCATTGAGATTTAACCAGATGTTGAAATATCAATCAGGGTCATACCTATGCATTTCCTGAAGGAAGACATGCTACATTTAGAGAAAAGATATAATTTCTTTCTAGCCGAATTTGTTTTTTGTGTAGTTTTGGTACAATATGAAGTTATTTGTCATTGCCTTCTTCCAAGGTGTTTTCCAACTTCCCAAACTAGGACATATCCTAGCAGAGGTGGGTTCCTGCCGGTTCCATAGAACTGGTAGTAACTTGGTGGCCTGGGTCACTAGAACCGGCAGCGACTCAGGCCTGCCACGCCCCCAAACCGGCTCTCTCGGCGGTGCTGTAGGGGCTGCCATTTTGTTTTTTAGCACTGCACATGTACGCGCACACGCAGCACCTCAAGGAGCGAACCAGCAGCGAAGAAAAGAAGAACCCACCCCTGCATCCTAGGTATTTCCTGGTGCAGTACCAACCAGGTTCTTACTAAATCTGACTCTGCTTAGCTTCTCAAGGGCAGCCAAGAAAAAAAAACCTAATGGACTTGATTTATTTTACATTGGCAATATATTCTTGTATCATAAGTGAGCAGAAGAGGGACACATATTTCTTCAGATATTCAAATCCCAAATAATTTAGAACTTTATATGTCAATGTCAGCATCTTGACCGTGGTACTGTTGTGAATTATATAAGAAGTAGAATGAGAGATCTCAGAAATATCAACAATTTATTAATTGTGACATCTACACTTTCACTTGTGAGTCAAAATTGCAAAGGAAACAAGCAAACCAGGGAATAGCAGACCATATCAGCTACGTAAGATTTTCTTAGCAAACTATTATTAGTTTCTGTAAATATTCAGCTGTGTAGATTTAAAAACAAATGATAAAACATTTGAATAGAAATACAGATATGGAATGTAAAGACTGTGTGCCTCTTCCTGAATTATAATGCCTTGAAACAGATATAAAGATCTGTAAGTTGGAATTATAATTGAGTTTATCATATTTCTTCATCATTATCTTTTGCATAGTTTTGAGTATGCAGGTATCATCCTAATATGCTTAAATAGAAGTTAGAGTCCAGAGTCCTTCGGGAGTTGGGCGGCATATAAATTTTATAAAATAAATAAATAAATGAATAAATAGATAGATTAGAAATAATCTTTTCATTGATACAGTTTTCATGATTGTTTCTGGAGAGTATTTTCATAGTTGTTTTTCCCTAACCTATCTACAGTATAACTCTATTTTATTTTGGGAATGGGAAGGAGTTATAGTTTTCAAAGTGGTCAATCCTGGGATTTCCAAGAAAGTGGAATGATAAGAAACATATTCTATGTGATGCTATCAATCCATATACATGAAATAAACTCAACCCCAAACTTCCAGAAATAAAGCCCTTTGCCTGAAGTAAATTTCTAATTGTTGAGCTGATTCCAAATCAATAAAAAAGGAATTGATTAGGGCAACTAAGCAATTAAGAAGGCTTATTTGATTATTTTGATGAAAAATATGCCCTGTATAAAATACTTTTAAAGGAGAACATAATTCTAAATGGCGAACACAATCTTCTTTAAAAATTTGGCATGATAATGCTCTTCTTGGAAGAGGATTCCTCTTTCTCTCATAAGGGCACTTATTATAAGCTATTTATCAATTGTAAAAGAAATGTGGGCTAGAAATCTTATAAATAAATGAAATTGTTGCATTTAGAATCATTTTGAAAAAGCTTTTATTGGTCTGCAGAAACTCATCATCTGAAATGTGTCAATTTCAGTATTTTTTTCTGCATGCACAAGCATACAATCAGTTGTCAAATCAATTCAAAAGCACTCGATTCCACATATCAAATCAATTCAGTAATTTCATTCAAAAGGATAATTTGATCATATCATCACTGAATCAAATATTTGCAGTCTGGTCCTTCTAAATTTCAGTGTAGAAAAACAGTAAAACCTTGACACTGTATTGCAAATGCTCGGAAAATGAATTGTTATTTGTATTTTGATTCTTTAAAAAACTTTATGTGAAATGCTAGCTATGAAGAAATCCAACTATAAAAGCTATTTGAATCCATTAAATGACATTAAATTGTTACAGGTGTTTTAGGTTTGGGACCTAAAAAGATTTCCCCTCCTGAATAGGTAGAACAGGAAAAAAAAATCAATCCAATATTTTGGGGCAAAGTGGATGCCTTATCCTTTAGAGATGTTTAAAATATCAATGTTATGTCACAAAAGTTTTCTATCTTCAAAAAATTCAACCTTCAGATCTGCAGGTAGTCCTCAAATTAAGAAAGGACAGAAAGATGCAATTTGTGGAAGGCTAGTGATTAAATCACTCAAAAAAAAAGTGATAAAGCATATAGAGAACACTCCTGAGGACTGATCTTTTGGAAGCACTAACAGTAAAGGGAAACCTACATGAAACAGAGTTGTTAAAGAAAGCAGAAAATGAATTAGATTACAGAAAAGAGGGAGAATTGGGAGAAAGCTGTACCAGTGACAACCAGACATTACAACCAGGACAAAAATATCTGACAGTCAAGAGCAGGGGTGTCAAACTCACGACAACACATTGTCATCACGTGATGTATCGCAACTTTCCCCCCCCTTTGCTAAAATGAGTGTGGGTGTGGCCAGCACGTGATGCATCCGGCCCGCGGGCCGCAAGTTTGACACCCCTGGTCAAGAGTATCAAATATAGCTGATAAATTTAGGCGCACCAGTTGAGAAAACAAGTGCTGTTCCTGGGCCAGCAGATCAGAATCTCTTTTAATATTGAAGGTAATGGCGTGATTAGATCAAAATCCTAATTAATAGAGATCACTAAGGTCATGGCAAGCAAGGATGCAATGCAAACTACACTCTAAGTATATGGTGGCCCAATCTGGACTAAGATCTAATTTTTCTCCCAGACCTTTAGGATAATACTGCCATATAGCAAAAACATCTCAGAAGTTACCAATAGACTATTACAACCACATGGCATCAATGTAGCACACAAACCAACTAAAGCCCCTCCAAAACATCTTAAGTCATTTACAACATACATGTAAAGACTGCAACAGCCACTACTTAGGAAAAACAAGCAGAAGACTAGCAGAACGCATCCATGAACACCAACTAGCACTTGGAAGACATGTTGAAAACTCTTTAATTTCACAACATAAGGACAGACCTAACCATAATTTCAACTGGAAAACCCTGACCATCCTAGACCAAGCCAAGTCCAAAACTACTACAGATTTCCTGGAAGCCTGATACTCTGACAAATCAGCCATCAGTAGAAACATAGACATAAACAACAGCTACATACTGTGCTAAAGAGACAATCAACGAGCCAAAAAGGGAACAAAAAGTCCTCCCCACCAGCAATCAATACCCAGTTGAGGATAGATTAATGCCAAGATTAAAATCAAACCAACAATCAAGAAGTAAACAATATCCCAATCAAGGAACTGCCAAACAAGTTAATTGTAAACAGCCCAACCAAAGAACCACCAAGACCACTCCCATGAACACTGGCAGGGCAAACTACCAGAATATAAATTGAGAGCAAAGCCCACTCCCTACCTGTACTGACAAAGTTACCTAGTTTGGTAATTAAATGTCTGCAAGAGAACAACAAAGCTGAGAGAACACCAAGGATCCCTCCTTTCAACTCTAAACTAGAAATATTCTGCTTTATTACTAAGTAAAAAATAAGGATTCCAATGAGATGACATCAGGTCGGGGCCTCTCCTCGAATTATTCAGCAAACCAAGCACACTGCTTTGGTTCTATCTAGATTGTGCCTGAGCTCTACTGGTTTTAAATGGTCTTTAGTGGAATACTTAGCTCTATGCCATTAGCTGAAAGCAAATCCAAAGTACAACATCTGCCGTGCAAGATACTAACCCTTGAGATCTTTCAAATCTGCTATCTTAACATTCCCTTCGGGCAGGATTAAAGGCATTATAAGAAGCATTCTGGGATAATCCCTAAAAGGCAGAACATGTGAAAAGGGAGAAGGAGAGAATGTACAAGTTTTGACCAACTGTATTGTGGGTAGCATAGCCTTTTTTGAGAAGAAAAATTGTGTATAAATTATCTGCTATAAAATAATTCACGTTTTGATTCAGTATATTCTTTTTTCTTTATGCTAAGAAATAGTGAAGAATTATGGTTATCCTTTTGTTTCAAATCTGTGTCGGTGTCAGCAGAAGAAAACAAGTTTCAACAGATATTTTGTCTATAAATTATAGAGAGAAAAAGATAGGGGGGAAAAGCTAACCAAAAAGGAGAACGTAAATCCATCCATAGTATGAAGTTTTTGAGGTTTTATGCTTACAATCCAGGCTATACATTATGTAGATAGAATCAAGCGCAGAGAGTTACCCTTGGCTTCTCCAGAAATCCCTGTTCCCACAGAACTTTTAAATGTATCAAATATTGGTGATTCATTGAAAATTTAATGACTCAGAGTTGCCTCAGAATTTTTTTTATTAGCAAAGCCACATGCTTTCAAATGTCTTAAAAAGCCACTTAAGTCAAAAAAAAGGTCAGACCAAAAACTCATGTCAGTGGGTCCCAGCCACCTCACATTTATCTTCTGATGCTCCTCACAGAGTTTTCTGTTTTCCTCACAGAGTCGATTTCCTCACACAATTTGATTTCCTGTATCTCCATCTTTTCTAATAGTGCTTTATCCTTTTTGAGGTCCCATGAACAAAATTATGTTTCATTCTGAGTGAGGTTGCACCTTTGCTTTACATAAATACATTATGAATGTAATTTATTTTGTTTATAGTAAGGAAGTAGGTATCTGAGGTTTAGGTTAATGAATTTCACCAGATTCATTAACTTTACCTTCCTGCCTATAGATATTTAACAAATGTTTGATATAATTAAATAGTATATTTAAAAGAATATTAAGCAAATTAATATACAGGTAGACCAAAGATAAGAAATGTGTGTCACTCTCAAAGTTTTGGACTAAACTCAATGGACAATGATTTTATATTCTAACCATGTACATTAAAAATATTGCATACTCTTTAGGATTTATAACAGAGAAGTCAACTACTGCAAGCTACTGTACATATTCCTGGTGTCCTGTCATGTAGTCTAGAAGGTACCCCTGTTTCCCTGAAAATAAGACCTATCCCGAAAATAAGACCTAGCATGTTTTTTACAAGTGCACCTAATATAAGCCCTACCCCCAAAATAAGCCCTACTTAAGAGCCTGCACAACCTGCCAGCCGCTCATTCTGTCTGGTTGCTCGCAGTGCTGCAGCCACAAGGCGAGGCAGGATGGTGGTGGAGCTGCCCCATGCACCCTGGACTGGCTTACCTCAGGGCCCCTTCAGCCAGGCCATCCATGCCCCAACAGCTGCCTTGCGGGGCAGCACCAGAACCCATGTGCAGCAGGAGCCCATGTGACCGCCGGCCCAGTTTTTCTGCTTGCTTGCGGCAGCAATGGAGGAGGAGGCTGAGCGGTGTGTTGGTGCTGCAGCTGGGAGGTGAGGCAGGTGTCAGCGAGTGGATGGCCTGGTGTGGGGCCCTGAGGTAAGCCGGTGCCGGGCAGCTCCACCCACCCCCGCCTCACGGCGGCAGCACTGATGCATTGTGTAGCCTCCTACCCTGCTGCAAGCAAGCAGAAGTGGTCCTCCCGTACATGGAAAAAAATAAGACACCCCCTGAAAATAAGCCCTAGTGCTTATTTTGGGGCCCAAAAGAAAATAAGATCTGGTCTTATTTTCAGGGAAACACGCTATATGCTACCATTCCAAGAATAGAACATTATAGATAACTCCAAAATGTCTCACTTTTCTTCTGATCATGTAGATCCAGCCATTTTCTCTAGTGACTTTCCAAAAGTTAATCTCTGAACTAGAAGCAGTTCAAGAGGTTCCAAAAAGAAAAGTGGTCTGTTTCAGAACTGGACCATGCCTGAACATTCTGTCTCTTGAACTGCAAACTTTTTGTATCTCCAGTACATGGTTTCTCTTCATTTACCAGTCTTAAAATATCCTCATTTATATTTGAACTTGTGGAAGACTCCAAATAGGTGTATGCCAATATTATAACATGATACTTTCACATAATGCCCTTTTTATAAAAACAAATCTTTTATTTAGTTTATACATGCACAATTACTAAAACAATCATTAATCTTAAAGAAAGACAGAATTTAAATAAAGTACTCTTTTTATTAGTAGAAAATATTGATTTTCCCAAAACATTTCTAGCAACCATTCTTTGACTTTTGGAATAAAATCACTTTTCCAATTTCTTAGTATGATTTTAGCCACCCTCATGCATTATTAATCCCTGATAGTCAAATTACAAAACTATGGTATATAATTCAACTTTGCATTAGCATCTTTAAAATTTAAAGATTTTCCTATAAATCTACTAATATTCATTAATACAAAATGATTGTATGGCCATGTCATGAATGTATTTATTCATTAGATTTTTATTTTGCCTCTATTACCTTATAAGTAACTCAAGGCAATGAACACAACCAGGGATGGGTTCCTCCCGGTTCGGACTGGATCGCCCGAACCATTAGCGACCCGCTGGTGATGTCATGGATCCGGTTCGGTCGGTGCCGGTCCGTGGGCGCCGCCATCTTTTTTGGGGAATTTTTAGTGAATTTTTTTTACTGTTTGGAAGGTTTTTTCTGTTCTGCCGCTTGAAAAAGGGCCCTCCCGCCCGCCCCTGCGTTTAAACTGACCTTTATTCCTTCTGCCAGAAGCACAGCTGATCAGCTCCTCAGCTGTGTTTCGGGCTGATTGAAGCTACTGAGCATGTGCGGAAGCCAAATTGCCCGAGGGAATGCGCGCGAGCGGAGGGAGCGCGTGCGCGCAAAACATCGCGATGCGAACCGGTGAGGAAGGTAAGTGGAACCCACCCCTGAACACAACTAACATGTTTCTTCTTCCTCCTACTTTCCCCACAATAACAACCATGAGAGGTGAGTTGGGCTGAGAAAATGACTGGCTAAAGTCACCTAGACAGCTTTGGGGTAATTAGAACTCACAGTCTCCTGGTTTTTATGCCAGCACCATAACCACTATACCAAACTGGTTAATGATTAAAAGTTAATAAGCCCTCAAAATGTTTACAGTTTCAACTTTAAAAAAAATGATGTCCATTTTTCATACATTCTTTATGGGGATCCAATATGCAGTACCACTTCAATCATTAACGTTGCTCTGAGTTTGAGCTTATTTTTTATCCATTTTCAAACATTTATCAAACATAGGAGATTTGCAGGCTAATTTAAGTGCTGACCTTCTCTTTTCCATTACACCAACTGATTGACCTTAAGGCGAATGTAGTGCAGCCTCTATTTTGATCTGTTTGATACAGCATAATCAGGAAAAGTCATTAAAAATATCTAATGGTTTTGAATGCATATTTTGTGAAAAAATGTGCTTGAGGAGAAAATGTGTCACAGTAGAAAATTAATTACTTGGAATCATGAGTGCATTTCATGTCATAATATGTTAAAAGGTCATCAGTTCATATTTATCTGAATCTTTCCACAAGCTGTGATTTTTACACCACAATAAGTATTCAGATGTTTGCATAGAGTAATGTTCAATTTAAAGTTTGGTTTGCTGGATAATACTCTGTCATGAAAACTGTGTTCCTGTTCATTATATAAACTGAAGAAGCTCTGTTCTCACTTCCAATCCTGTCTGAAGCTTCACCGACAGCTTTTAATTTAAGCCATTTAGTTCAGAGGTGACTGCACCTCTGCTCAACAGTTTTCGTAGCCAATAAAGCATTTCATTTTTCCTCAAGGTCCCTGCCAGTTGTCAAATGCTTCGAAAGTGCATCAACAATCTCACATTGCAATATTATTAGAATAAATGAAAGTGGGTATGTATGTACAGTAGGTGATATTTCCTATCAACAGTCACAGAAGTTGTTATTAGACAAAATAAGCAAGGACAACAACAAAGGTGGAATTTAAAATCAGTGTCTTTTTTAGTCTGCCTTACTTTTTCATTGGAGTCAGTTTTTTCCCCCTCAAATATTTTTCTACTGGATTGTCTTTATTACAAAAGGAAGCTACATAAATTGCCCCCAAACAGCATATGCACTGGTTGCTCCCTCTATAGGAACATAAAGCTGCAACAAACGAAAAATTATATTAACTAGCCACTGATCTACTAAGTCTAAAGGCATCTTTCTTATAATATGTGGAAGGTTCACAGTTAGCAGAAACAAATAGATCTACTACTGTCCTAACATGCTGTCCTAAAAGTTTCTACAGTTACATAAGCAACATATAACAAATACCTACCATTCTACTAAACAAGGGCACAATGATTTCTAATAGTAGTTGTGTTGAATGTTGTCACTCCAGGATTTACCTTGGAAAAGCGGCCAGTTTGCCTGAATGCTCACTGAATCACACCATGTCCTGAACCAGGAATCTGAACCTAGAATGTTCAATAATGTAGAATCTGAAGACTTTAAAGTACAGCATGTCAATACAATAAGAGCACCCCCATCCGTTGCATGCCACACCTCTTATTTTGAAAATAAAGATTATCTTATCACTAATCTTGAAAACTACTTCAAGAATGATTTTTATTCTTTTTAACCTAACAAAATGTTGGCAATAAATATTTCACTTGGGTAGTGAGGTGGGAGGTGTCTAAATTTGAAAACTAAAGTAAACTAAAGTAAGGGAAGGGAAGGGGAAGGGAAAGAAATGAAAGAGGAAAGGAGAGGAGAGGAGAGGAGAGGAGAGGAGAGGAGAGGAGAGGAGAGGAAAGGAGAGGAAAGGAAAGGAAAGGAAAGGAAAGGAAAGGAAAGGAAAGGAAAGGAAAGGAAAGGAAAGGAAAGGAAAGGAAAGGAAAGGAAAGGAAAGGAAAGGAAAGAAGGACTCTATCAGCAAGATTAACTGTTCCAAACTTGAACAGAGCAGATGTAAGAATATAGCAAAATAGACTGAGTTCAAAACTGGACATGATCCCACTTGGAACTGCAAAGAAAAACACTATAGGGAAAAAAAATCTCTGTCTGCCTGTTGACTAAAAATAATCCTGCAAATGCCAGAATGGAAAACACAATTCAAAAGGGACATGGACAACAAGAAGTTCAAAAGAGATAAGGGATCAGGAAATATATCATTATAATTAACAGTTTAAGAACAGAACATGTTTGTCATAAAGGGAAATTCCAGTTTCCTTGGAAGCAAGCTTCACCAGGGATTAAATATTTTCACTCCCTATAGGTTATTTGGGAATCACTTTAAATCATCATCGCTTTTAAAAGCTGTAGATAAAATTGCTGGGCTTCTTTATGAAAAGTTTGTACATGTTCACATGTTTGATAATGCTACAACTGCTCTTAAGCAACAATTCTGAGATATATTTTCAAACAAATTTAAGTAAGATGTTACATCCCATTAGTTATCATTTGCTCCCCACATATTTATTACCCATTCTAATTTTAAAAATTCATAAGGCCTTTCATTTGTATGATACACTGTACCATTACTTAGGATAGGAATTTCTTATAAATAGTATTTATTTTCTTTGGAATTTTAGTAACAAATGTCTTAATTATTTTTAAACTACATTATACTTATTGTTTTTCTCTTATACACTTATTCTTTTATTCAATATTTTGTTTGCATCTGACCTCAGGGCTGTAATAAATTTGAAATGAAAAGTACTTTTTCTCCTGAAAATCAGTTTATTGCTGTTCAATAGCACTTGTTAAATAAAAGGGAGTTTTGTCCTTCCAGAGATGCAGTGCTTTTCTCAGAGGTAAATGGAGATACATCAGAATATTTCCTCTTTTTACTTCTCTTTCAAAGTTTGAGCTTTTGAAAAAAATGCTTAAAATTCCTTTCCGTTGTGCTTCACATTTGTGCTGCTCTTTTTCCTTTTATCAACAGAAGTATAGTGTTTCTTCTCTATGTCTATAAAACTGCTGTAGCAATTCATTCTACTCCATGTACTGTACACAAAGAATAAAAAAAAACCCTCTAGGATTTATAATCATTACCAAGAGAGTCCTCTTACTTCTTGAAGTATTATCTTATCTCTGTTTATTCGTACTGTTTCTGTCCTTTGTCCATTTATCTCTCCATTGGACAACCTGTCTTTTTAAGCCACATATACCTACTTTACCCTTTAGAGACCTTGTCTAAAACCTACATATATGGAGCTAACTCAGTCCCTTTTTTCTCCATGCTTCCTCATATCTCAAATAATCCTGTTTTCCCTGCCTCTCTCTACCTCCTCAGACATGGCAGACAGAAAATCAGACAGGATGAAGGGAATGCTGGCTTACCACCTCTTGGCTCATGAGAAGCAGCCCGCTTTATCTTGCCTTGGGCAATGGCACTGACACATTTCTTGAGTCCTTCTTCTGTCTGAATGGCACAGAAATATAGAGGGATCTGGCCACTGTGGGATAGTGGGATAACACACCAGAAACCGGTTGGCCATTGGCCTTGCATTGGTTAAGCTGGAGGTATCCACAGTGCTGCAGGCATTTTTAAACCATAAACGTAGACACTGAATTGCAAATGGAAGGGGACTTTCTGAGGTCTCTGCTGGTAAAGAGATGGATTTTGCCTATTCATCTTTCTCTATCAGTTTGTAACTTTACTTTCCATGCTGCACCATATTATTCCAGGAAAGAAGAAAAAAGTATAGGGTTTTTCACCCATTCCACTCAATGGGAAGCATGTGTCTCACCTTGGATTGTGCCCCAACTGAAAGTCAGGAACTTCATATGTATATAATTTCCACACTAGCAGTTTATACATCTTCAAGAGTCATACAACACCTTTTGGCCAAAATAATAGTCATACAGACAAGACTTGAGTTTTCACTGATGGCTGGGAGATGCCTTGAAGAGCCACTAGCACGGAAATTGTCTTGGTCAGAATCAAAGCATGCATTATTTTCTAAAGTGCAATCAGGTCTCAAACCACAAACTTTGATCAAAATACAGCTGTCATTTCATCATGTTAAGATTAAGAGCCGAGGTGGCACAGTGGTTAGAGTGCAGCACTGCAGGCTACTTCAGCTGACTGCTAGTTGCAGTTCAAATCTCACCGGCTCAAGGTTGACTCAGCCTTCCATCCTTCCGAGGTGGGTAAAATGAGGACCCAGATTGTTGGGGGCAATATGCTAACTCTGTAAACTGCTTAGAGAGGGCTGTAAAGCACTATGAAGCGGTATATAAGTCTAACTGCTATTGCTACTGCTATCATTTGTTTTATTGTTTTCCTTCATCGAACCAACTCCTAAAACCCAGCTAAACATCAAAGGTGGCTTCTTATAGTTTGTATAACAACAATTCCTAAAGTACAGTACTTAATGCCATCCACATGGAGTTTAAGTACCTCAGCTTCTGGAGTTCAACTTCAATTACTAGACAAACATGCAGTTGTCTTTTCAAAACTCTAGACAATTTCCAAAGCTTTTAAGAAAGATACTATTCACAAAAGGGAACTTTTATTGCCCCCCCTTATTTTTTTCACCTTCCTTTTCATGGAGTTCTAAATTCCACTGATCCTTGAAAAATATATATCTACAGCCACTTACATTTCCAATATTTTGGCAATGCCAACAAAATGATTGTAAATTTCCATGTATAGATACAATATATTTATTGTAGCTATGTATTTATTCATTATTTCTACTTATTAAAATAAAATTCACCTTAGCATAGTACCAAAGACTGTGATCGTATGATTCATTCAGTCATTTATCTGCTATCTAGATGCTAGTTGTTGACAGGCAATAGCCTATGATATTGTGAGCAATCCTTTGCAATCATTGATGGCTATAGTGGTATATGAGAATTACCTTGGGAGACAAGGGAAATAGCCACAGCCAGTGGGAATGGTCAGGTAAGAGGTAGTTTAGCCTGCAGAAGGAATGTGGGCATGGCGAACATCTCAGAAGGTACCATCCCTAGTTTCTTGACCTATGAAGGCAACAGGGTTGAAATGTACTTTCAGGCTTGCAAGATTCTGTTAATACAATCTTACAATAAATAGACTAGGTTTATCTCAGCATGCTTCCTGTCTGAACTATCTAACAAGGCTGACAATGGGGCAGCATCTACTTGACTATGACTAATTTCAAAAAGCTAAATAGAAGTGGACCTAATTAACTTTTGGAAACCTTAAGACTCTTGATTAGACTGGGAAAACAAAACAAAAAAAATTGTCAGATTATAGCACTCGCAAACCACTTCCATATCATGGACAATAAAGTAACATGAATATGGCCATATAGTGACAAGGAGTCAGTTCAATTCGAAGGAAATGTTATCATTTTTTAACCTTCTGTAGAGTACTGACTTGACCTTCTGTGAAATACCTGCCATTATCCACTTCTATTAATATTGCAAAAGGAAAGTAAAAGGAAATTGCCATTGCATACTAGGGCAATATGAGGTAAACCCATTTGCTTTGTATCTTATTCTGTCTTGAAATTGATTGGCTGCCATTGTCATTCTTCTTAATCTTTGCTTCCTCTACTTGGTTCCCACAAATTGATTTTACTGAAGAAACAAATCCTGAAGTATTCTGTATAGTTTGGCAACAATTTAGAATGCAATTCACTGAACACATTGCATTTTTCATGGCAAAAGGTATACAGAAGTCAACTTTCAATGTTATTCCTGGTTTCCTGGCAATGAAAATCTATGCCATATTTTTGCAGTTTAATTTACAGATTAATCTTTCATAATGTTATATGATTTTTTCCTCCAACCAGCAAACATGTTGAACTTAACAAAAAAATAGTTTAGGGATCTAAATTAAGTGCCTGCATTGTATAGACCTTTTCTATTGGAAAAATAAAAGCCTGGGACAAAAAATGTAGTACTAAAACAAAATAATTGATTTTACAATCTTCATCCATTTTTGTTCTTCTCAGTGCTGGGATTAAAAAAGAGTCCCATTGCAATTTTAAAAGTTGCATGATATAATCAAGAAGAAACAAATGCAATTTTTCCTTACCCCTCCTTGACTTTGTTTTATTACCACAAGATAAATTAACCTGGGTTGGGGTAATAAAATATATTCAAAATAATCAATCTTCAGGGGATAGGGAGTTGGTTTTGTTCTATGAATAGTAATCATTTCTGTTATCATACGTAATGAAATGTTAAGAAGACTAATATTCTATAGAAAGCACATCTTCACTGAGTATAGATTTTATCATAGGTACACCCAAGAGTCCAATGTAAACAGTTGCATAGAATATACCATTTTTAACTAAGGTCAAATGAAGTTGTAATGAGCCTTTTAAGTAGTCAATTTAAAAACTAGCTCAAAGGAAGAATTACCAAAGGGCTGACAATTAAAAGCTAAATTTCCAGAGTGCAACTAATTTGTTTTCACAATAATTTTAGTAAAGGTTATGTTAGAAAAATAAAACTAATAATATCTGCAATATATATATACCGTATATATATTCTAGGAGCAGGAGGCTGAAGACACAAGCTATATATATATATAATGCAGATTGTATTAGTTTTATTTTTTAAGAAGAAATTTCCCATTTCATTCACAGAAAATATAATCGATATTAACAATGTATCATCATTTCTTAAAATAGATATTTCCTCATTCCAAATCTTGCCTTTAAAAAAGCAGTATTTTTTTAAAAAAAGTAAAATCCAAAGTGATTGAAATGTGAGGTTTAGTCAAGCCCCGAGTCCCCAAAATGCTACATTGATGACTATAAGCTTGGTGGAATCCTGCAGCTCCCAACTGTTGGCAATAACAAAAACTCAGTTTCTGCAATCTACTCACAAAAAACATCCTATGGATCAGGGGTCCCCAACCTTTGGACCTCAGGGACCACCAAGGTCATAATTTTAAATTCCACGGACCACCAAATTCATAATTTTAAGTCCCGCAGACCACTAATATGAATTTTTTTAAAAAGATAAATACATTTGTAAAATAATGATCAGAGAACTTCCATTTTATTAATATGAAATGCACCTATTTAATATAACAAAATTATAAATGCTTATTTAATTATAACAAAATCGTAAATGCTTATTTAATCATAACAAAATCTTTAAAGGTTGTTTTAATTGTAACAAAATTATTAAAGTTAGTGTAATTATTACAAAATAATTGAAACTTATTTGACGGTGGCTTGCTGATGTGGGAAAAGTCAGTCCCATATTCCAGAGTTGTACTGTAGTCCCTTCCCTCCCCTCTCCTCCCTTCCCTTCCCCCCTTTCCTTTCCTTCTTTCCTTTCCTCTTCTTCCTTTCCTTTCCTTTCCTTCTTTCCTTTCCTTCTTTCCTTTCCTTCTCTTTCCTTTCCTCTTCTTTCCTCTCCTCTCCTTTCCTTCTTTCCTTTCCTTTCCTTTCCTTCTTTCCTTTCCTCTTCTTCCTTTCCTTTCCTTCTTTCCTTTCCTCGTCTTCCTTTCCTTCTTTCCTTCTTTCGTTCTTTCTTTCTTTTTTTCTTTCTATCCCTCTGTCACCCACACCCACCCTCATCCACCACCCCCCC
>QLTV01003764.1:1158523-1172878 GCA_003457575.1 Thermophis baileyi | reverse complement strand
GAGGGAGGGAGAAAACAAAGATGCACATTTTGTATCCTAAACAGAAAAAAAAACCTACTTCAGGTATATGCTGACTTTCTCATACACAAAATGTATGAAGTTTCAGCTAAAATAAGGGTCATCTTGTGTGGAACCTTTCCTGAGCTGCTTTATTACAAAGATACCCCTCTTGCCAAGATTGAAGCTTGATATACAGTAGGACTTTTGAGAAATGAAGCAATTGGAGGACGATTCATTTTCTTCATAGAAGGCAGCTATTCTGACAGATAGTAACAATTTCAACTAGGATCAGGATACCCACATTTCCTTTACAAAAAAAAAAAAAAGACGTGAAGAATGTAAGTCTATCGTGCCTGCACTCCAAAAATCTGGAAGACCAGTAGATAGCCATAAAATGATTCTTCGATACTTTGATAGATAGTATTTTTGATGCTGGTTGTCTGAATTTCTGCAGCTAAAATATGGTAACCAGGAAGACCAAAGCCTATTGCAAGTTATTTATGAACTGTAATGCATGTTTTGAGCTTCAGACACTATATAAAAGACAAGTTTTTCAGCTGAAAGCAGAACTATTGAATTGAATCAAAAATAGCAGAATAGGGCAGCAAAGAGGACATGATGCACTATCTATGTTTATTCTCATGTGCGTCACACTGAGCTCAGCGGAATTGACTCCCTAAAACCTGTATAAAGTCCTGCAACCTTTAAGATTATTATTATGTCTTCTAAACAGAAATTAAATGAGACATATGTGGATCAAGTATTGCAGCATGAAACAATTTTAATTGACCTTGCCTTTAACAACAGCTGAATCTACAAAAATTAAATAGCAAAGGTTTTCATTTAATTTTATGTGCATTGCTCATGATAAGGGGGCTCATCCTCAAAGGACTGCTGTGATTTGTGAGACTAAAGAAAGACATCTTAGATCTTATATAGAATCTTCTAATTGAAAGAGGAAAAATGTCTGTGATGAGAGAGCAAGGAAATAGATCTTACAGTTTTGTTGAATAGTAGAATTATCAGAACAGACTTTTGATGCTAAGGCCCAAAATCTCTTTCAGGAAAGACCCCCTAAACATTTATTAATGCAAACTAGGAAATCACAAGGCAATATAAACAAACTTTCTAAAAAGTAGGAACAATAACACTCACATGTTGTAATGAAGATCAATAAAACAGTTATTAAAAATCATATACAAATTCAAAATGAGAACATTATGTTATCACAATGATAGTTACCATAAATGTAGTTTTTTTCACTGTGTTAACCACAATTATCCTACATACTTTTGTCCTCTTTTGCCTGATGAGGATGAGATAATCAAAATGAATATCAAGTCTTTATGAATACCTCTTCTCCAGAAATACATACCAGTAGACTTCATTTAGAAGACCACAATTAGAATTGGCAATTCAGTTAAGTGAAGCGGCCGCTAAGTGAAACAGCAACTGTGCTTATGATCTTATTTCAGCTTTCCTTTGCTTTATGACCTTTTCTATGAAGTTCATAAATTTGAGGATTGATCACAAAATTATTTTTCATCACCGCCATAACTGCAAATGGATGACTGAGAATCTCTACAGTCTTTTAGCTATACAATTTGGGATGAACACCCTTTGAATGGTGTGGGAATAGGAATGGCTTTCCAGAGGAAAAATTGCAGACTACAGGAACCAGGAGCACTACTCAGGTGACCCTGAGGACACAGATAAACCTCCAAGTGCTTCAATGACCCTCTAAAAGGATGCAGATTACCAGCTGTCTGCAAGGAATATAAATCCTTCCATTCCCCACTATCCTGCCAGAGCTGAAAGAAGCTTCTTGGATGAGAAGCGAAACGTCTTCAAAAGAAAAAACAAGAAAGTCCAGTTGCCTCCAGAAAAAGCACCTTTGGGACAACCATGACCTGGATGACTGAGAATCTCTATAGACTCATAACTGCAAATGGTTACCAAATGAGGCAGTTGCTAAATGAGGACTACCTGTATACCTAATTATTTTTCTCTCCATTTTTACTGTTAGGCTTGGGAAAATGCTATCATTTTTCAGTCAGAGAGAGGACAGAAGAGTTACTGCTGGGAATTTTATTAATTTGCAACAATTTGGACAATAATGTGTATTTGTCTAATCAACCTTCATGGTTTACAATTCCAATAACAAAACAACATATTACAATACTAAAATAGAACTGAATGAAGAAAGAAGAAAGGAATCAGACATAGGCTTACTGATTCTGTGTTGCTGTGTTGCTTGGTGGGAATAGTTGGGGGGGGGTTGTTATAATTTTACATGTTACCATCAAAAAGGAGGGTCTCCCAGAAGTATAAAATGATTTACCTGTAGCACTGTCCTCATGTCCAGGCTACATTAAACTAGAATCCAGGAATGTGTTGACAAGTATTTTCATTGGAAAAATAATTGTCTCCGGAAAAAAATAACACATTCTCTTCAAATTCTATAGAATTATTTTTTTAAAAAAGCATAATTTCTTGTTTCTGAAAAAGGACATTTACTTAAGAATCAAAAAGAAATAGCTACATACAGTATATTTCAGTGCAGTAAGTTACAGTGCCAAAATTTCATCTACAAGGAGAAGGGGTTCATGTACACATTGAATTAAATGGGTATTAATTGTTACAGTATCTAGCTATAATCTATCTATCAGTAGTGGGTTCCACTTACCTTTGCTACGGGTTCGGGAACGGGAGCGTGCGTGCGGGCGTGGGTGCTTTGCGCGTGTGCAACGCTTCTGCGCATGCGCAGAGCATTTTTTGATGATGTCCGGGCGGGTGGGCAGAGCCTCCCACCGCCGCCGCTACCAGTTCGCCGTACCGGATCGAACCGGTAGCAACCCACCACTTCTATCTATCTATCTATCTATCTATCTATCTATCTATCTATCATTTATCTATCATCTCTCTCTCTCTCTCTCTCTCTATCATCTAGCTATCTTGATAAGTTGTTATTGTTTCTAGCATTTGTCCAGATTGCTTGTCTTTATCTGCTTCTTTTGTTCTGCACTCACTGTAGTTCACATAGTGAGGTTATCAGTGTATTAGCAATAGCAATAGCACTTAGACTTATATACTGCTTCATAGTGCTTTACAGCCCTCTCTAAGCGGTTTACAGAGTTAGCATATTGCCCCCAACAATCTGGGTCCTCATTTTACCCACCTCAGAAGGATGGAAGGCTGAGTCAACCTTGAGCCGGTGAGATTTGAACCGCCGAACTGCAGCTAGCAGTCAGCTGAAGTAGCCTGCAGTGCTGCACTCTAACCACTGCGCCACCTTGGCTCTTATATGAAGGGGCTTGTTTTTCAGTCAGTTTGTCACAGAGCCTGATGCTATTTGGGACTGAGAAGAAGTGACTGGCCCAGAACTACCCAGCTATGCATAAGGGAGGACCAGATCCTGGGATTCCCTCTTCTAGTCCAGCACCTTAATGTTTATGCCACCCTGACTCTCTGAATACAAGGTTAAGTGTCTTGTTTTTTGATCAGCAAGTTTTCAGCAATGCAAAATTGTATGCTCTCTTCCTGAGTATTTCACGGTTCTGTAGAATGTCTTGTTTTCTTCAGTAACATGCAATTTTGCATATCCCTAAGAGAAAAGCCTGCTATTCATTTTTCACCAAATCATAACAGAAGGGAAAATATTTGAGGAATCTAGGACTTTTTTCTTTTCAGACAATGGGTGAATTTGGAGTACACATTCAGAAGACAACAGAAACCTTTCTATGAGTTGAATGGATTTCCCATCAAAGAATGTCATAGACATTTATGTTCTCACCACCAAACCTCAGGTCCAAAACATGGCATCCTTGAGGTCTATCAGGCTCCCTGCATTAATTATTTAAATTGTTTTAATTTTTAAAAAAGAATAACAACCTTGTTTGAGGTGTGCAATTTTGAGTTATACAAAATAAAGGTGGAACATACATCACCAGTCTTCAGCACAACCTCTATTTCTTGTAATATCTGGGACACAAAACCCAGAAGCATTTTTAAAAAATAAAATGTTGCCGTAGTGCTGCTATTTCATACATAATCCAGCTATTATTCCCTTTAACAAATTCTTACAAAGATCTGTATTTATTTTTAATATTCATCTCTGTGTTTCCAGCCATTCAAAGGATGATTATTTTGTTTCCTTGGTGTAATATAAGCATGCAAATTTTTTGTTTCCCTAACTGACTAGAGATGTTCCATAGTTTAATGAATTATACAGAATTCAGAGAGATGTAGTCAAAATCCTTTCCAGTTATATTAACAGCTTTCATAATGTATCAGTAGAAGGTATTAATATTTCTGGCAGTTATTCTGGAACTACTGGTGCATATGTTATGTCATGTAGCTATTCCAACTTCAAATAGCAAACTTTATACCCCAATGGATGTATTATATGAACACAGCATTAAATATTATTGAATTTAAGATAACAGTTTGCTCATTAAGATTACTCATACAATTTGTATAAGTTCCATAATACTTCTTTGCTTGAGAATCCCAAGGCTGGAATATTTACTCAGGTTTCATCCTCAGTAGATTTTTCACTGACATCATCATTCAGCAAACAAAATAAGATGATTTAACAAAAAGTGTCCTTTTTATTGAGAACACCACATGGAAACCTTCTTACAGAAACTTAGATGCCGAGTGCTCCATGGTTGAGTAAAAATTTGGTTGCTTTGGTTTTCATAACAGGAAACATGTTAAGAAATATTGTGATTAGGTTCAGGATGCTGGGGAATGAGAAAATGACTTCAGACAATAGTTACGGAATCCACATCATAACCACAATCTGAATCATGGTTTGGTATTTGCTTAGGTCTGGCTGTACTTTCCCACATTATGTGAACCCAGGATAATGATTAGCCTCAGCTTGGAAAGTGAGGTGACTGGCAAGAATACCTGCAGTCAAGTCACTGCAGTCCTAATCTTTGTTTTACCTCCTACAAGCAAATGGAAAATTACATTTAAGCACAGAGTATGTAAGAGCTTTGTAACTTCACCTGTCTTGCAGAAAAGAGTTCTGAGATGTCAGAGTTGGGGTGTGTGTGTGTGTGTGTGTGTGTGTGTGTGTGTGTGTGTGTGTGTGTGTGTGTGTGTGTGTGTGTGTGTAAGGAGGTGGGGCAGGAGACGTTTCTCAGTCATGGTCTCTGTTCTGCTGAACAGCCTTCCCCTGGAAATTTGATTTGTTCAGCATGGATGGCTTTCCTCAAGTAGGTTGAGATGGCACTCTTCCGGATAGCTTTTTTTTTTGTTTCAGCTTACTTCTTTTACCTCAACAGGGAGAAGGTAAAGGTAAAGGTACGTTGCTCTGGTTTTAAACTGAAACATATTTATATTTAGTTTGTATTAATTGATCTAATTTCACATGCTACCAAAATAGTGCTTAGAATCATCCAATGAAGGGTAGAGCCTCACATGCAAAAAGAGATACTAAATGTTCAAGATAACTTTAGAAAAGGTTGAGGAATTATTGCTGAAGCATGCTGGATAATTGAGAGAGCCAAAGAGCATGAACAGGAGTCACTGTATTAATTATAGAAAGGCCTTGGGTTGTGTGAATATATCAAGCTGTGGAATATGCTCAGAAAAATGAGAATTCCAAAAATACCTCATTGTCCTCTTGAGAAACTTATATACAGGTTAGAACATTGTAGGATGGATACAACATGATGAAGCAGACTGGCTCCATGATGTCAAAGGAGTGTATGCTTTCCCTGCATGCTTTAAAAACTGGATGAAGAAACATGAATAACTCACAATAATGTTAAGGGCACTGCTTTGATAGCTGAAAATGCAAACGATTTGCAAGCTCTAGTTATGAAGGTTAAGAAACAAAGTGAAAAAATGGTGCTAAAATTAAATATAAAGCAGGCCAAACTAATGACAACAAGTAGAACTACAAGTCGTAGAACTGGCAATTGGGATATTAAAAGTTACGGATAGCTTCCACCTTTTAGGATCAAGCATCAACAGTAAAGGAACAAACAGTCAAGAAATACACCACAAGCTAGCATTTAGCAGAGCAGCCATGAAAAGCCTTGGAAAAGATACTAAAATGCTGTGAAGTCTCTATATAACGAAGATCACTATCATATAAGTCATGGTATTCCCTATGACACTCTATGGAAGTGAATATTGGAAAAAGGATAGGAATAGTATTGATGAACTTAAGTGCCTAATTAAAATAGCCATATCAGGTCACATACGCCTTGTAAGTGAAAATATATAAAAAGGAGGATGCATTACTTCAACGGCAATCAATTACAACCTAAATGCAAAATATTTGAAATTAAAAAATTCTGAGTTAAGTAATTAAGTACAGTCCTGAACTGAGTTTGTTATTTTATAATAAAATAATAATAAACTAACCAAATATTCTTCCTTCACAATGGTTTTATCATTGTATGGTTCCATTGGTCACTGTAAAAAAAGCAAATGATGTCTTCAGATAGTTTTTAGTGCTTTCTGACAATGTCAGAAAGTTAAACAATATACAGATGGTCCTCATTTAGCAATGGCCTTGTTTAGTGACCATTTGCAATTATGACTGTGATGAAAAAGTAACAGTCCTCACATTTACCACCTTTGCAGGTCTGTAAAACAAAGGAAAGTTGACGTAAGATCGTAAGCACAGTCATGGTTTCACTTAATGATTGCTTTGCTTAACAACCGAGTTGGCAGTTTGAATTGTGGTTATATTATTACTGTGATACCTAGTTTTGTCTTTAAGTGTATTTCAAATAATAATAATCTGTTAAATTCGTCATCAGCAATCCAAGCCTAGTATCTATTTCTACTCCCAAGCATACTTGCAGTATCAGATTGCTTTTAGCATCCTTTGCATATTTGTTAGCACATCATATGTTTTACTGCTTTATCTTGCCACTCATATAGCTTTTCATTGTGTTACCACAATTCTTTATTTTCAATCTTATTCTCTTTTAAAATTCTGCATTGCAGTGGCCTGAACTCCATCTGCTGATTACAACTCGGACTTGTCTTCTTGTCATTTGTACTCAACCCTGTCTTCTCCTGCAGATCTCTTGTTCTATATTGTATTGGCAGTTCAACTATGTATAGGGAAGAAACAAAGTGAATCTCCTTAGCCATCCATTTTCTCTAATCATTGAGAACATTTTCTGGGCTGGTCAGTAGCTAGAACTTGAGTATCCCTAGTTGTTGTGGGACAAATTCCCACTTAAATAAGAAACCAAAATACTTGAAGAGAAATTAATTGAGGTATATTTTATTGGCATGCACCATTATAGTGATCACTGGGTTTCTCACCAATGGAATCCCGAAGAGCTTGGTGGCAGAGTTGCCTGTCTTAATTTGGATCAGTAAGTGAGGAGAAACCAGGATAGCAAGTTAATGGCATGGTTCACAGCTGATGTATGGCTAGTATTACAAAAATACATTATTCAAGAGTTGATAAATATGTTTTTAATCTTTCAGCACTCAATTTTTCTAAAACATCACTGGAGAGGTTTGGTGATAAAATTAATGTGTATTTGAAGACAAGTAAACAGATATGTACTTTTGTCATTTCCGATTCAGTTTTCTGACTTTTATTTGCAAAAACTGTGCACATGGAGCAAAACTGCAAATAAAAATGAATGTGTTTATTGAAATATGCACCCAAACACCTACATAGTGTAATTTTTTAAAAAAATTGACATATTCACTGAAGTGTGAGAAAAACAAAAGTTAACATATTACCAAAAAGGGAGAAATTAGGAGGAAATAGAATGGAAAGAATCATTTTGAATCAGATTTAATTAGACAATCAAATATGTTATCTCTTCTGAAAATTGCTCAATAATGGATTGTTTTTTTTATTAAATCAGGGATTTAACTATTAAGTGAAGAAGATCAACACAACTTACTTATAGCCAACTGTTTTACTATGATGAGTGTTAAATAAAATAACACTCCTTCCAGAATATCCAATAATAAGCTTATCTCTCCTTCACCAGAGTTAAATGAACTATGTGTGTGTCTCTGTGTACATTAAACATTCTTTTTCATGTAACTTTCAGAAGCAATCATATCTGCAGCAGAAACTGTCAGAGCACCTTTCTCCTAAGCTAAAAAAAAAACTTGAATAAATCTTTTAGGATTAACACTTTTTTTCCAAACTCCAGATCAAGGATAGTCAACTTCTGCTATTCCCAGGGAATAACAGCTAACGACTGGAACAGTTTGTTCCGATATATTTTATATGCAAAGGTTGATGCTACATGCCAGCAAGGACTTCACTGAAATGAACACATGAAGTTATCAATTAGTAAATGAAATTGGAAGTAGTATTGGAAGGAGTATTGGAAAACTACTTCTAGGCAGCGGTGAAATCTACTTACCTTCCCTACCGGTTCGGAAGCGCGCGCTTTGCACACACACGCTTTTTCACCCTCTGCGCATGCACAGAACGCTTTGCGCATGTGCAGAGGGTTAAAAACAAGAAAATGGCAACGTCTGGGCGGTGGGCGGAGCCTCACGCTGCTGCCACCGGTTCTCCGAACCACCAGCGGCCGCCGCTACCAGTACGCCCGGACTGGGCTGAACCGGTAGCATTTCACCCCTGCTTCTAGGGCATCCATACTTTGTTTATACTTTATAATGGCAAGAATGTACCAGTCCCCTGCAACAGACCCATGTGTTTTTCAGGATTTTACCTTCCTTGCCAATGAAGAAATTTTTTTGATTTTAATTGTTATCTTTATTATGTTACTGTTACTGTTAATATTCTAAAACTTTTGTTCTCGCTTGCTATTCTCTGTTTTGAGAATTCCTGTGAATGTAAAAATGAATTATAAATTTTCAAAATCTAGTGGAATGATTTTTTTTTAATCTATAAAAGTCAGTCTTGTAAGTCTCTACATGGTCTCCCTATTTGGTTCCATTTTTTTGCCTAGCAACCAACGATAATGGCAGGAAGATGAGATTAGAGAACCTTATTAGGAGCCGAGGTGGCGCAGTGGTTAGAGTGCAGTACTGCAGGCTACTTCAGCTGACTGTTCAGCAGTTCAGCGGTTCAAATCTCACCGGCTCAAGGTTGACTCAGCCTTCCATCCTTCTGAGGTGGGTAAAATGAGAACCCAGATTGTTGGGGGCAATATGCTGACTCTGTGAACCGCTTAGAGAGTGCTGTAAAGCACTGTAAAGCGGTATATAAGTCTAAGTGCTATTGCTATTGCTATTATTGTGGTGGCACAGTGGTTAGAATGCAGTATTGCAGGCGAACTCTGCCCATAGCCTGGAGTTCAATCCTGACTGGCTGAAGGCTGACTCAGCCTTCCATCCTTCCGATGTCAGCAAATGATGACCCAGATTGTTGGAGGAAGTATGCTGACTCTATAAACCACCCAGAAAATGCTGTAAAGCACTGTGGAGCGGTATATAGGTCAAAGTGCTATTGCTATTATTGTAGAGTTTTTAATTGTATTTTTTCCCTTGTTTTTCCTTGACACTGAATTCAAAATATTCAGATTCTCATCATTTATCATTATGTTTTAATTAATCTAACTCAGAATTTCCAATCCTTTTTAATTTTTAAAACCCAAATAATATTATCAGGACTTCTACTGTTGGTAAGTGTAACACAGGAATAGAATTAATGATTTAATGAAGTGGTAGGCTCCTCTTAATTCTTAACTCCATGTACAGAAACAAGAACAACCCCTAGCCAAGCAAACGCTAATACAGATGTCTGCAGTGAATGAGGTTTGGCTATGTGTTCTAACTATCTCATTGTAGTACAATGAATATATGATTTTTTATAATAATATTGAGAATGTCTCTGCTCCTTCACCAACAGATGGTCTGGAAAAATGCCTGCAATGTGTCTTAAGCAAATCTCTTTATTCCATGAACTGCCAAGATGTGGCCTATCCAAAAGAGATGAGTTGAACTTATTAAGGGAAAAGTCAGTTTTTGCCATGGATGGATGCCTCTATCAATTTGTTTTGCTCAATTTCCCATTTTTGTCCACTGTGGCTTACTTCCATTCCATATCACTTTAAGAAGTAAATCTAAAGAAAAAGGAAAGAAAGAGAATAAAAACTAGACCAAACAACTCTATGAAAGTTTGCATCTTGTTCCATGCAATTGTTCTTATTACACACCTTTTTATACATCTTTCCTTTAGTGTAAAGTTCTGAAAATAATTTGTTTAAAGTAAATTTTTATTGTTCATTTATTTCTCATTTTTATACACTTCTGCAATCTAAAGGAATGATAGTTTTATTAATATCTGTGCATATAGGCATGCTTATTATAACATTTGTGAGTTCTGCTAACAGCACACTAGTTGGCTTAATGTGCAAGTAATGCAAGATAGCCAATTTGTTTTGGACTAGTAGCTGTGCAGAAAGTCACATTCAAAGAGTAGCCATGGCACTTTTGGGGGTCATTTTTTAAAGAAAAACTTTTGAAAAGATGAAAAGGTTGCATTCTGAAAAGAAAACAGGTCAATACAAAAATATTTGAGTACTTTAATACAAAGATAAACCATAACTCTTATATTCATACCATCTTAAGTTATTTTCATTGTCATTATCTTTGAATCAATTGTTTTCCAGTGGCTTGCTCACAATTGTCATTGATTGCCTCTTGGGCGGTTTTCCGCTGATTGCCACCATTTTTCAGAGTTGAACAATGAGATAACTCCAAAAGCCATACAGAAGCTTTAGAAGATGCATGCAGCTTGCTCACCCATAAAATATAAGTCAGATGGTTAAAACAGGTTCATTTGTATTAAAATTTAGATCTAATGAATTACATCTCCATTTCGACCCTTTGCAGCTTCTGGAGACAAGTGTCCTCTCATTACAGGAAAAACTGGATCTTAATAAAACAGCCCTTCTCAAATGACACTCTGCCAGTACTGGGATCTGGCATTACAGTTTTAAGAAATCCGATCCATTTTTGTTCCCCCCATTACTGAGAAATTCAGGGAACTGCAATCCCAACATACCGAGAAGCTTCAGATGGGGAAAGGCTGCACTAAGTACACCTTGACATTATATATTACAAGGTAGCATGGAAAGTCTCTGGCTGGTCTGCGTAGCAAGATGGAGGTTTACAACCATAGATTTTAGGAAGTGACAAGGATAATTATCTAGGACAACATCTTACATAACAATATTTCAATCGAAACTAAATCAGGTCCTGGTAATATAATTGAACCAGAATATATTCATTAAAAAGACATGCACTCTTGATTGAAAAGACATCAATAAGCTGCAGTCGCAAGACAGCTGCTTCAATATTTGACTACCTTTACAAATAAGTCAGCCTTTGGCCTTCTGGATAAAGCCAATTTATTCTGTGGTCTTGGTCTCTAATTCAGAATAAACACGGACACAGCCAAATAAAAAAAATCATATTTTACAGATAATTTTTTAATGAAGTTCTTTGGTTGCCTACAGACAATCATGTGCTTTAGCAACTATCGATAGACTGGATTAAGACCAAGGTCAACTAGTATATGCTTGCTCATCTTCCTATTAGTGTAAACTTAATCATGATGAACGGTGTCATGATGAATATATTTAGCTATCGTAAAGAGCTATAGGTAGTGCCAGCTGGTGCATATGGCAGTCCTATGCCACATTGACTTATAATGCCACCTCTCACCAATGTGAAGATTTTCATTTTTAGAATGATTTGGAAAAAGAAGCAATATTGGTGCCCCATAAGCTTTAGCACCCTAGGCCAGTGTTTACTTGGCCTTAGCCTAATATCAGCCCTGGGCATAGGATTTATTAATAACTGATAATTTTATCCAAAGAGATTCCATATGGATCAAACTATGTTATGCCTCTTCTACATCAAAGATTGGCAAACTTCCTAATAAACAATGCACCTTGATACTCTTAAAAGGTCCTGAAGACCTGGTTTTGCCAGCCGGCCTAGTGAACCTCAGGGTGGTATGGAGCTCATCAAGTGGTTTATCTAATTGTTGTTGCCAGAGCATTGGATGTTGTATTTGTATTTCATTAGATTTTGTTTTAAGGTGTTTACTTCTATACGCTGCCTAAAGTTGGGTGGCCATATAAATTTTCTTAATTAATAAATAAACCTGATGTCCTTCAGATATTATGGATTACAGCCACTCCTCAGTTAGTGACTACTGTAGTTATTGACTATTCACAAGCACAACTGTAATAAATGGTAATTAAAAAATCATTTTCCTACTAGTGCACTCATTTACGACCCTATTTCATGTGCTTGACAACAAAAGCCTTTAGTGTGAAACTGATTAAGGTCTGGTCAGTTTCAGGTAGCAGAATGAACTGTGGAAGGGTTGTAATCCACTAATTAAGGTCACAGAGCTAAGCTTGTTAACTTGCAATTAGCACATTTTAGGGAAGTGCTGTGCTGCATCGAAAAGCTGCTTAGGAAGAGATTGTTTAAGTAAAAAAAAAGAAAAAAAATGGGGGGGGGGGGAATGGGTCAGCCACAGCACACTGTATGAAAGAACTTTATCAGAACAAGACAGCAGCAGCTGGTGATCTCTCTCTCTCCCCTGCCGTCATGTGTCACTTATTAGTGACCATGTCACTTAATGACCAAATCATTGGAATGATACACAGTCATTGAATGAGGAAAGGATGTATAACTTCCATGAACTCTAGGTAAATGAGGCCCTGATCTCCAGACAATATTACAAATGTAATCCCAACCAGTGGTGGGTTCTAAATGATTTTGCTGCCAGTTCGCATGCGCAGAAGCGTCCCGGGTGGGTGGGCGAAGCCTCCCGCCGCTACCGGTTCTAAAAACCGGTCCGAACTGAGAGCAACCCACCGCTGATCCCAACATATAGTGAGACATAATGGAATCCAAAATACTTGTTCCAATTTGCTTATTGACTCTAAACAGTAGTGATTAGGTGATTAGAGGAGAGAATGGGAAGTACATTGGTAATGGAACACATGGCTCATTTCTGTTCTGATAAGGGAAAAACTGACCAAACTGGTGCTGCTCCCATAATACAAGGTGTGATACAGAAATTTCTTGTTTAAATTGCTATGCAAATTATACTTAATAGAAACTTTGTAACAGAAGCTTTCTTGTGAAGTCAAGTTCATTTACGATAATAATCTAATTCCATAACAAAATGTAATTTATATGTGCTGGGCTTCTACACAGAATTAGACCTGTTAAGGTCTTAGAATACATCTGTGTGACAATGCCAGTTATTTCTTTATGGAAAATGCCAACATGGCCAACAATCAATACAATTCAATTTTATTTTTAAAATTACAGTCCATCCTGCATCTGATGAAAAGTTAGGCCTAAATATAAGATATACATGCCAAGCAAAGTATGGGCTTTCTTCAATGGGGTTGTTCCCCTAACAGATATTTTTCATCCAGATGAATATTCCATATGTCTAATCTACTTACGTATTCCTCTATATCTGCTCTGGAAGATGGAGAAGATTCTCCCAAATAAAATAGATACAGTTGGGTGAGAGGGAGGAAAGAGAGTAATAGGAAGCTCTATTGCACCAATGGAAATCTACTTGAATTGGACACAGCTATTCGATATATAATGTTTTTATCCTTATTACGTCAAATGAAATTTATCTCAAAGAAAAATAAATTTCCACTTTATAGAATAAGCAATTGATTGCTTACATTTTTTATTATAAGAGCCGAGGTGGCGCAGTGGTTAGAGTGCAGCACTGCAGGCTACTTCAGCTGACTGCTAGCTGCAGTTCAGCAGTTCAAATCTCACCGGCTCAAGGTTGACTCAGCCTTCCATCCTTCCGAGGTGGGTAAAATGAGGACCCAGATTGTTGGGGGCAATATGCTAACTCTGTAAACTGCTTAGAGAGGGCTGTAAAGCACTATGAAGCGGTATATAAGTCTAACTGCTATTGCTATTAACTCTGCCCTGTTTAAATCTAATTCATAAATTATTGTTGAAACCATGTTTTGGACTTTGGACTTCTGCTACCTGCCCAATTCATCATAAATTTAAGTGCAAATATGAAGCAATTTCTTTAAAAAAAAAACAGTGTAACAATCCACTCAAGAAATGCATATTTTTGTATGTTTAACAAAAAAAAATATTCATTGAATACACCTTTATAGTTGACTTGCATTTCTTCAACTTCATGCCAAACTATTCCTGCACTAGCTTCCACTGTGGAGAAAATGGCAAACTTCATGGCTATGAAAAATTCTGAATAGGCTAATGATAAAATATCATGATTTAAGTTCAATATTTCAGATTAAGAATAAATAATATTCACATATACTAGACAACATTGTATGCATTTATACTCTATACTAGAAGATTGTATCTGGACATGAGTAACATTATATATTT
>QLTV01003764.1:1072468-1108839 GCA_003457575.1 Thermophis baileyi | reverse complement strand
TAAGAGGGTAGTCTATAGGGAAATAAATGGTCAGAAAGAAAACACCACTTTGATATGGGCTGTCGTTAAGACCCATGAATGTAACTTGCCCATAAAACATCTCATATCCAGCAGGGCCTGCAGAACACTGAGCTGGTGGGACACAAACAAAGTCACCAAGATCCTTGTTAATGTGTTTCTGAGTTCCTTGTTCCTTTCCAATGAGGGGAAACAGGAAGGCTCCGACAGGGGAATACAGCAGGCCACGATCTCCGGTGTGGAAGCAGGCCCCGACCAGGTGCTCCCAGGATGGACTCTGATGAAACACGCCCAGGAGGCCCACTGCGAAACGGCCTCGGCCGTCTCCCTCCCAGACAGCCGGATGATTACAAACAGAGGCCATCTGTGAGTTGTTCCATTACAGTTTCAAAAGTTTTTCACTCTCTCAGAGGCAGGAAAAGTGTGTGTGCCTGGAACAAACAGTCCCGTTTCAGGTTTCAACACACACACAGCTGTCAGATCAGACCAGCAATTCACCCAAGGCCACATAGATAACAAGGAAAGGAACACACATCAGAATTAAAACCGTCTCTGGAACAAAAACATGCCTGGTTAGTTCCCCAGAAAGAAGGCAAAATTCAATCTGAGGTTTGGAGCACCAAAACAGGTCAGTTAGCCAGTCCAACAGTTGGTCTCTTCATAGATCTTCACAGATCTGTATATGNGATAACAAGGAAAGGAACACACATCAGAATTAAAACAGTCTCTGGAACAAAAACATGCCTGGTTAGTTCCCCAGAAAGAAGGCAAAATTCAATCTGAGGTTTGGAGCACCAAAACAGGTCAGTTAGCCAGTCCAACAGTTGGTCTCTTCATAGATCTTCACAGATCTGTATATGATGTCTTTTTTATGCTGTCCTCATCCCAGCTTGATTTTCTTTATGCCAAAGCCTCTTCAGGATAATAGGAGGTGTTTTTCTGCCTGCCCTTTCCTTCAGATAGTTGCCAGGAATGTTTGCAATGTTTGTAATGAAGAGAGGAGGAAGCCTCCCAGGGCTGCTGCTGCTATGTGACGTAACAAAAGAGTCTGTTCCATTTTATTTCTATCAAACTTGTTATTAATATTTGAATGCTTTTATATATCAAGAATAAGTTTAATTATAAAGTCACATGCTATTTAATTTAACATGTTGCTCTGAGCACTTAGTACATACAGTACATTGTAAGTATGCAATAGATGTGTAGGCTTTCATTAGGTTATACAAAGAAGCCTATTCCCTTACATACCTGGGAAATATATTATTATACTTCATGCTAAAGTTGAGACTAAAAGTTAATAAGCATAACAAAAATGATTTCTGAAAAGAAATTGTGCATAGTTGTATTCCAAATTGAGTGAATTCATAATTTGGAAATGTAATCTTAGAACTCTATTTTTCAATTCATCACTTACTTGTAATTCTCTTTTCTTGGGAATATTTTGGATACCAATAGCTGGAAAACAAACAATAACAGAAATATATAAGATAATCCAGGTAGAATAAAACTGACACCATGAGCAGCAACTGCAGTCACATTTGGTGAGATGGATGGCCAAATGAATCTGATTAATAAATAAATAATAAAACAAATAAAATAAATAAATTATAGATGGATGCTGAAGTCTCTCTTAAAGTGTGGGTAGGAATGATTGGCCTCAGGGACTATAGGTCCATTATCATGAATAATTAAAGCACCCCTGTAGTCAAACTGATAATCCTTTTTTGCAATACAGACTTATTTCTGGGCAAGTTCATCAGATCTTCTCAGATTCAGTACAGCCAATGGAAAACAAAATCCAAATAGAGGAAATGTTTTAGAGTGAAAACAGAGAAGAATCTGTTGCACAACAGCTGAGGACCATAGGTTTCCTAGTCTTGATGTAGATCACACTCCCTTTTCAGAACAGCTTCTTCTATCCTTTCCCTTTTGAAGAAGGAAGAGGGAAACTGCCCAGGAAACATTCCTACATGATACTGTTGACATATGATATGATTTCTCATGAATAACAAATCTAAGGATGCCTTAGGATCTAATGGACTTTTCTATGCATAGATGGGCGAATCTGAGATGTAGGCACCATGCTGGTCAAAGTGGTGACAATGCTTTTAATGTCACAAGATACATGTGAAAAATAGTTAGTCCTTTTGTCTTGAGAGTTAATAGAAATACTACCATTAAAGTTCCAATGGAAAGGGATTGGTTATTCATAAGTTGTGAACATGCCATACTTCCATAAGTATCTAAAAATATAAATCAAGAAAATAGAAGTATAAGGCATTTCAGTGGAAAGACCAACTGAAGCCCAGGGATCCTCACCAACCCAATAATTTTCATAACAATTTACTAGAAGTGAACTTATTGTTTCAAGTGTAAGAAAGGATACTTGATCCCTACCTAGAAGAACAGACTATATTAGGTTTCATCTTTTAGGAATAAATTTGCGAATGATTTGGCAGTTTAACAGGTGCGAGCAGAAAGTCTGAGTCACGATAAAGAAAATAACTAGTGTGTTTTGCCATCATGTTATGAAAAAGATGGCTTGAATTATCTTACATCATGAAATTTCAACAGACAATTAATCTATTAAATCTATTTTAATCTATTAAAATGAAATACTAGTTGGAATCCTTTCTCCTCCCCATTCAGGTCATTTTATGCTTCATTTAGAAAGAGATTCATAGAAAGAGATTTATGGAAAACCATAATTATTTAAAGAAGGAAGCAAAGGAAGTGGTCATTTGTCATCTCTATAAATTATTGTTTAAACTTTATTGAGAACTGGTATTCTTGACTGCTTTGGTAGTACACTAGAAGTATATCATAACATCATGGTTTGTCAAGGTTTTAAAACTCTTTGCAACATAACATAGGCAGATACATTTGCACATCCTACTACAACAAATAAATAGGATTTGGGATGTTCATTGACATGTGAAAGATAGGCTTCACACATGTTAATGTTTAGGAAATAACCTCATCTATTACATCAGGAGAGTTAATGAGAAGAGAATTCATAAATGAACAAGAGTGCTAAAAGAGAGGAACAATTTCAGGAGAAAGTAAAACACAAACAAATTAATTCCCTCAACCCCAGATAAGTACAAGAAAGGAAGGAAGGAAGGAAGGAAGGAAGGAAGGAAGGAAGGAAGGAAGGAAGGAAGGAAGGAAGGAAGGAAGGAAGGAAGGAAGGAAGGAAGGAAGGAAAAGAAAGAAAAAAGAAGAAAGAAGAAGAAAAAGGAAAGCAAGAAAGAAAGGAAAGAAAGAAAGAAAGAAAGAAAGAAAGAAAGAACGAAAGAAAGAAAGAAAGAAAAAAAGAAAGAAAGAAAAAAAGAAAGAAAAAGAAAGAAAGTCTACTGATGACGCTCCCCAGGGAATTAAGGTTTAGGAAAATGCTTACTATATTATCAGAAAATATAGGTTAACAACTGCTTGTTTTTTCCTTTTCTTCTTTCACTCCTGGAGGCTAGCCATACACTTCCCTGCAAATACATACTTTTGTACATAAAAACTTGTACATGATCGTTACTTAAGAATTTGGCAATAGCGAGGACTTCAGACTATTAAAAATCCAGGTATTTTGCAATTTGCTTAGTATTTTGATTATTAGCTGAATCAGAATAGTTTCTTCATGAGTGACTACAACTTTCAAATACTTCTGTGCCCAAAACATGGAGATGCCTAATAATAATAAAAAAAAAATCATCAGAATAATTTCTGAAAGTATGCTCCGGTAAATGACTCTGCAAAGCAAATAATGGAATAACCCAGATGGAAAATGAACTACTATAATAACACCTTGAATTTTTGCATAACAAATATATTATTTATTTGTTTTATTAAAATGCTTACCCAATCAAGAATTGTAAGCTATTATGAACATCAGTTTAGATGGTCTGCAGTTAAAAGAAATGCACACAGACATGAAAATTGTTTTCTCCTTGCACTGCACAGATGATGCATAATTTCTTTTGCTTGTACAGGTATAATTTGTTCCTAGACAGTGAGTGTTATCACATGCTCTGGTCTTTGTATGCAATGAGTTCATGGGATTGTTGGTAAAAGCAATAGTACATTATGGAGCAGTGGGGTCAAGAAGGTTGGGAAAAAACAAAAGTCAAGAATTGAATATGCAGTTCATTATGTATCATCACATAACATATGTCATGTAAAACTGCTGAGCAAACGAGCTCTTACATATATACAGATAATGAACTAGCTAATGGCAAATCAATTTCTAACTGCAAACAATTCACTGCGGATGGTTGTCAGGTCTCTGAAATAACAGAATAACAGAGTTGGAAGGGACCTTGGAGGTCTTCTAGCCCATCTCCTGCTCAAACTGGAGATCCTATACAATTTAAGACAAGTGACTGTCTGATCTCTTCTTGAATGGCTCCAGTGATGGAGCACCCAAACTTCTGAAGGCAAGACGTTCCGCTGGTTAATTGTTCTTACTGTGAGAAATGTTTTCCTTAGTTCTAGGTTGCTTCTCTCCTTGATTAGTTTCCATCCATTGCTTCTTGTCTTACTTCCTGGTGCTTTGGAAAATAGGTTGACTCTCTCTTCTTTGTGGTAGCCCCTCAATTATAGAAATTATAATTATAGATAGCCCTATCTATTGTGTCATTGATCACTCTAATAAAGTATTTCTCAACCTTGGCAACTTAAAGATGAGTGGACTTCAACTCCCAGAATTGAATCCCTCAACACTTGCTGGTTGAGGAATTCTGGGAGTTGAAGTCCATACATATTAAAGCAGCCAAGATTGAAAACATTGCTCTAGTACAGGGATGTCAAACTCGCGGTGTCACATTGTCATCATGTGACGTATCATGACTTTCCCCCCTTCGCTAAATGGGGGTGAGGGTGGCCAGCGAATGATGCATCTGGCCCGCAGGCCGCAAGTTTGACACCCCTGCTCTAGTATGTTGATTATAGTTTATGGCACTTAGATTAAAAGATACAGATATATCAATTGTTGTGATTTTTAAAATATCTTCCATAATCATAATGTGCAAATCTATGATAATATACAGTGTAAATATCAGTAGTCCCATTTTATTTGCTTTGGATTAGCCCAGCTGAACTCAAAGGAGCTTTCTTCTGAACTTTGTATGGTAGTATAAAATTGCACTGTAGCAGTCAGAGAACAGGCATAATAAAGAGCTTCAACATAGGAAGCACTGAAATCATACCATACCAGTCTAATGGATTAGACTCCTTGTTAATCAAACACTGTATATTTATCCTATGTCTTACAATTACAGTCACAATGAAAAGGGTCCTTTGTATCAATGGAAAAATAAGATTTTCACTGAAGAAGAAAAATATTCATTTACATTTCTTTCCTGATTCCTGAAATAACAAATCAATGAAGAGGTGCATAGATAAGTCAACATTTTTAAAATATCACACACACACAGACACAGACACACACACTCATATTCTATTTACCAAATGGGCCCTAACTGAAGAAGAAAAGAAAAGATGATAAATTATCCATTGGGGGAGAGAAAACCCACAGAAGGTGAAACTACAATTCCTAAAATTGTATATAAAAAAAAGAAACAACAACAACACAGAACATTGAAATATTCCAAAAGTAAAATAGCAAATATCTGTGAAGGAAGCAGAACAAAAAGATTTGTGGCTTCGTAAAATGTAACAGATTTATTACTGCATAATCACAATAAAGGAACATCATCAACCCCTTCATCTGAGGCAAAGAAAAGAGTATCATACATACACAAATCTACTGGAGTAGGGGGTTCATAGAGAAAGGGAGAAGTGGTAAAAGGAAAGATAGCTGAGGAGGGATGAGAAGAACCAGAGTCAAATACATCTGGTATATACTAGTATCAGAAATTATTTCTTGGATAGCTGCATCCAGTTTTCTCATAGATGGTGAGAAGCCACAAAAGCACTCTCTCTTGAATACCCTCACTCACACACACACACACACACACACACACACACACACACACTGGATACACATTCTTATATTTTTCTCATAACCACTTCTCGTAATTTGCCACATTGAGGCTCATTTCCATAATAGAATCAACCATAGGAATTCTTTCCCGAATCTTAACTTCTTAAAAAAGAACCTCTGCCTTTGTAGATTACATCTTTCCATGTATGTAGGTTAGTTTTCTTACTTGTAGGAAAATATCCTGATTCTGTTTTTACTGTGTAGGTGGTATAATATGTAAACAGTGAAGTAAAAGCTGGCATTTTAGGCTAACAGACTTTCGAGGAAATTGGAAAGCAATAAAGCATCATATGCCCCTTTTTGTGTGTGTTTTGTTTTCATAAAGAGCGAGGTGACAAGCTGTTTTGTCTCCCACTTTGATTAATTATTTGCCAGCTATTTAATACATCACCTTCCTCACATATACAAATGATTTAGGCCTCTCTACAAACCAGTGACTTTACTGCAGTTCAGATTCTCTTACCAATAGGATGAGACATCTCCTAGAAATCATGATTGCCTTCCTTAAAAATTCCCATTCACTGTCATGTTGCATTAGAATGATACAGCTTTAGATCTACAATGAGACATGGCTTCTACAATGTAAATGGGTGATGCCCTTTCAGCTTACATACCAGCTATCTCTTTTTGAATGGGAGGATGTCGCTAAGCTGAGATGTTAGGCAATATTGTAGACATCAGTTGTGATAACTCTACTGCACAGCAATGACTATTTAGGAAGCCTTACACAAAGATGTCTTTCTTCAGCATAGAAATCTAATCCATAAATTGGAAGCAAATGTTTCTTGTTAACAAAAGACTGTGCTAACCCAAAGATTAAATTTTAAATGTTAGTACTACTGTACATTAACCATCTTATAAGGAAATAAGGAAATAAAGTTTCATTTAGTTCACTATAATTTTATATTCATGGTTCAAGGCTTTTTGAATTGTTTTGCCTCAGGCTGAGAATGAGAGAGAACTGCACACCTTAATGTGAAGCTATTTAATTTCTCATTTTTGAATTATTGCATAAGTAGAAAGTCAATTATTTCCTGAAATGGAGAACATTCTCCAATTTTACAAAATACAAGTTAGGGGAAATTACTCTCAAATGCACAATAAATACAGCTGTAAATAAACACGTATATAGGGTACATAGGGATAAAAAGGAAGATTTTAAAAACATCCCAAGCAAAATGAAAACAGAATAAACCAAACATTGATGAAAAATAAAACAAAATAAAACAGAGACAAACAATTTAACTACCTTAGGCAAGAAATCGCTGCTAGGCCCATAACATATTGATGACAGTGATTTTTCATTTTAAGTATGAATAGCTATAAATGGAATGGGAAGCTTTAAATGGGAAGACTTAACCCATCTTCACAACCGAGTGAGCATGCAAGCCTACCTATAAACTGAACAAATTATGATTTGACTGAACTCCTATGTTTTCCAGGATTTTCCCCCTTTCTGAATCCCTATCAGGAAACAATCCAAGGATCAAATATCAAGTCCCTGATTAACATGGAGATTCTAAGTCATCCAGGTTATGGTTATACCAAAGGTGCTTTTTCAGGAGGCAACTGGACTTTCTTTGTTTTTCCTTGAAGACATTTCGCTTCTCATCCAAGAAGCTTCTTCAGCTCTGACTGAATGGTGGAGAATGGAAGGATTTATATTCCTTGCAGTCATCTGGTCATTAGCACTCTTTCTAATAAATGCTACTACCTTGATTAGTAGTATTTATCAGAAAGAAAGGGTAAGTTTACAGCACAAGACTTCCATCAAGTGTTGTTGTTGTTTTCAAATGAAGCTTCTTTCTGTGCTATATAATGTAGTGCCACCAAACTCTTTATAATGTTTCCAAATGTTTTGAAGGAAGGGGATAGAGGCTTGTTCTCAGATGGTTCTTACTATCTGTAAGAAATCTTGATTGAATGAAATAGCATATGAATACAGGAAGATACATATTAACTCTATCCTCAAAAAGAGGGGGAGGGGAAGATCCACCTAAAGGAAAGTCCATTGAGAAGATGCTAGAGCATATTCGTAAGAATTAGAGTAAGCATAGATTTGTCAAAATAAATCTTGCTAAACTAATTTCATTTTTATTGTGTTTTAGGCTTATAAAGGTAGTCTTCGACTTACAACAGTTCGTTTAGTTGGAAGTTACAATGGCACTGAAAAAAGTGACGTGATCATTTTTCACACTTATGACCATTGCAGCATCCCCATGGTCACATGATTTACATTTGGATCAGGGGTGGGTTCTAACTTACCTTGCTGCCAGTTCGCTTCCTCCCGTGCAGCGTGGCCATGCCTCGTGGGTGTATGCGCACCACATGGGCCCATGCGCGCTTCGTGCGTGTGCGCGCATGCGCACTGCAAAAAATATTTTTGAAAAAATAAAAATTAAAAAAGCCAAAAACAAGATGGTGACGCATGCGCAGTGCCGGAAACTCGGCTTCTGCGCATGCGCAGAAGAAAAAATAAAAAAATTCAAAAAAAATTCAAAAAAAAAATAAAATAAAAAATTTTTTTTAAAAAAAGATGGCGGCACCCATGGACCGGCACTGACCGAACCGGATCTGTGATGTCATTGTGACATCACCAGCGGGTCGCTACCAGTTCAGGAGAACCGGTCCGAACCGGGAGGAACCCACCTCTGATTTGGATGCTTAACAACTGACTCACATTTATGATGGTTGCAGTGTCCCGGAGTCATGTGATCCCCTTTCGCGACCTTCTGACAAGCAAACTCAATGGGGAACCAGATTCACTTAACATCTGTGTTACTAATTTAACAATTGCAGTGATTGACTTAACAAATAAGGCAAGAAAAGTCTTAAAATGGGGCAAAACTCACTTAACAAGTTTCTCACTAAACAACATAAATTTTGGGGTCAATTGTAGTCTTACGTTGAGGACTACCTGTATAGTCATAACTTACACACCTCACAGGGTTATTGCTGTGGGGAAAATAAGAGGAAGGTGTGTTGGATATGTTCCCTGCCTTGAGTTATTTGTAAAACTAATAAAGATGGGATATATTTTTCTCTTTTTATGACCCTTTAATCCCTTTTTATCAGGGTGGAGTCAGGGGGACTGAATGAAGCTGAGAATTTACTGACCAGATGCCCTTCCTGACACCTATGTGGAGTTCACAGCAGATATTTTCTCTTTGCATCCTGATAAAGGAGCATTTGCCTCTGCCTAGGATCAAACTCTCAACCTTTCAAGTGAGAGGTGAACATCTTCACTTCTAGGCCACTGCGCCACTCCAAAAGGTTGGATACAAATAAATAAAATAAATGCGAACTGTTCAATTCCATTTCACTGCACCTCAGAAGTTTCTACACTAATGCACTGAATATGGCAATTAAACATGGGAAAATTGAGATACTAATTTAGAAGAAATACAATATGGTAGGCATTGATGAAGCTTCATGGGATATATTCATGATCAGCATAGAGCACTTAAAGAGAGAATGGACTTATTCTCTATTGTTCCAGAAGGCAAAACCAGAACTAGATTAGAATTATAAGGAAAATTTCTTATACATTGATTAGAATTACAAGGAAGATTCAAGCTAGACATCAGGATAACATCTTGACTACAAGTTATGAAAGAAGCTGCCATATGAAGTGGTGTGTTCTTCTTTGATAGAACTCTTTAAATAAAGGCTGTGGTGTCATTTGTCAGAGAAGCTTTGGTGGGGATGAGGTGGAATTCAAAATGGCTAACATGAGACTGATCAGTTGTTATGTGGGAAGGGAAACATCTGGAGTAGCTCTTAATTCAGGCCTGTCAAACTGGTGGCCTGCGGGCCAAATGTGTCACACACAGGCCACATCCACCCCGGCTCCACAAAGGCAAAAAACATTGCAATACGTCACAATATGTCACGTGACGCAATCGAGTTTGACACACCGTGTCTTAATTGATTTACTTACACAGCCACTCCTGAAGCTGGAGCTACATATGTTGAAAATTGTCTGTGTAGATCAGGGCATTCATTGTTAAATTATACGGTAATAGCATAGGAAATTTGACAAAGAAGCAAAAGTTCTCAAGGATATAATGGAAGTTCCTCTTTATTATCCATCTGATAGCCTCAGGCTTCAGAATCTGTTCAACTGCAATGAATCATTAAGATTTCACTGAGAGTAGGGAGTGAGGAAAGAGTAGACACCTTTTTCATACTTTGTTGTCTGTGAGATTTTAACTAAATAACATCTGTTAGCTTAGATTGTGGATGATTTAATTTTTAAACACGTGCTCCCAACCTTTAATTTTCTGCAAAGCAATGGCATACATTATTAATTCCTCTATTTTTCCTCAAGGCGAGTTAGACTTAAGGCCCTTCATAAATATTTAACAATGCTGCTGCAAAACAAACAAAAAACTTTCACATAACTTTTAATTGCAAGTCCTGTGCCTGACAACAACAAGAAAAACACAAAGGGAAAAAAAAAGAAATAAATAAAAAAGAATGTCGCTTTATTTTACAGCAATGGAAAGAAGGAGAAAATTGACTTCAATTAATTGAGCAGATTGGATAAAAACATTGCTGCAGATCTCTAGAAGTGTTCATTTTAATGATGAAGCAAACAAGTCTTCTGCTCTGTTAGGATGCCATAAAGTAACCATCTCTAATCTGGATTTCTCCAGGCGAGCTGTGACTACAACTCACACAGTTCCCAAATGGGGTTTTTGAGAAATGCAGTCCAACCATATCTCGAAGACTCCAGGGTACGGAATAAAGAATCATTGGAATAGAGGAAGGGAAGCAGGAAAATCTCTCCAGTCTACAGACTGGATCCAACATGAACAGCTGCTAGTTTTGATCAAGGAACATGATGGTCTTGGTTAATAGGTGAGGTGTTGAGGAGGTGGCTAGTGTGAATTTAGGGTGGAGGCAATTACTTGAACAAAGCAGGGAAACAAAGAATGAATGCAACAATCCAAGATATTTGGATTTGTCTTGTCAAATTGATCATAGAAAAAGGATTTGGACTCCTTTTGGTCTCCAGAGCTTTTTTTAAAAAAAAAAAATCCAAAAGTTCCCGTTAAAGACAGAATTCAGAAATGTCCTGAAAGATGCTCAGGATATCCTCGTGGCTAATTTCTCTTTTGCTTTTTTTCCTATAGCCGTGATTTCATTTATTGCTTTAACTTGCATTTCCCCCCTTCACTCTCTTTTTAAATATTTGATCAGATAGTCAGTCGGTCCAAATTGGATAAGCCTCTCACTTTGTTCTTCTCCTTGCTCTCCCTCTCCTCTATTTTTCTTTGTCTTTTTTGTTTCATATTTTTTTTAGTCTACCATATCTTTCAAGTTGCTTTTCCTTCTTGCCACAAACTACAACAAGCTCTCCTTTATGTTTATATTCATTTATATTCATATCCATTTTATTCTCCCCTCTCCCAGGTGAATACTTACCTGTGCGATTTCCCTCTAACAGAGGGATTGGCCAGCTCTTCTGACTAGTGGGTAGGTTTGTATCTAGAGAGCAAGTGGCAGTTTTGGAGCACTTTCACAAAAAAAGTTCCACGATGGCCATTCCCATCCTCAAATCAGCTCTTTACAAAAAGACAAATGGGAGGAAGTGTTTTGCTCATTGGAAATATGAATTATGAAGCTAAAGCTGGATACATATAGTGAAGTCAAGTGGTATTGCAAAAGCCTCTGGTGCTTGGCAATAATTGAGGCAACAGAGAACAGGGTAGCTCGATTCTGTAGCTGATGGTGCAAACCACAAGGTTACAAGAATACACACACAAAAAGTTTGATAGGCAAAGTTGGAAAAAATGATGTCCATCCATCCACTTATGAGGAATCGGAAGAAACAATAACTAAGCAATAGTAATGACTCCAAATGTCCTTATGTTCAGAAATTGAATAAAAATACAGGTAATCCTCAACTTACAACAGTTCATTTAGTGACAGTTCAAACTTACAACGGCACTGAAAAAATTGATTTATAGCAATAGCACTTAGCACTTAGACTTATATACCGCTTTACAGTGCTTTACAGCCCTCTCTAAGCGGTTCACAGAGTCAGCATATTGCCCCCAACAATCTGGGTCCTCATTTTACCCACCTTGGAAGGATGGAAGGCTGAGTCAACCTTGAGCCGGTGAGATTTGAACCGCTGAACTGCTGAACAGTCAGCTGAAGTAGCCTGCAGTACTGCACTCTAACCACTGCGCCACCTCGGCTCTTTATGACCATTTTTCACACTGACGACCATTGCAGCATCCCCATGGTCACATGATTAAATTTCAGACACTTGGCAACTGGCATGTGTTTGTGACGGTTGCAGTGTCCCAGGGTCATGTGATCCCCTTTTTTAACCTTCTGACAAGCAAAGTCAATGGGGAAGCCAGTTAAGTGAATGGTCGTTCACTTAACAACCATGGTTACTAACTTAAGAACTGCAGTGATTCACTTAACAACTGTGGCAAGGAAAGTCATAAAATGGGGTCAAACTTAACAAATGTTTCACTTAGCAACAGAAACTTTGGGCTCAATTGTGGTTGTAAGTTGAGGACTACCTGTAATGAGCATGGTATTAAGTGAACATCCTTATCCTTACTTTGGCAAAGGTGTCCTGTAAACTGGCTAATACAGCAAGCCAATTAGTCTTAGAATATTCATGAAGATCCTAGGCCTAGGTATAAGAAATATACAAGTAAAAAGGACTGAACTGTAGGTCATAGAAAAGCAAGAAGCTAAATCTGACTCTTGGTAAGAATGAACTCTTATAAACACTTAAACCACAAGCAACTGTATGAGCAGTGATACTGACTGACAAGAAGAAAGGAATGAAGTCATGACTACCTTCAGGCTGGGACTGAGGAGGAAAAAAAGTTCACACTGAAAAGCTAAAGAGTATGTATCAAAGATTGTGTTCTCTTTCATGGAAAATAACAAATAGGCTAAAGAAAAGAAAGTAACCAGAGCTTGCTTAATGTGACCTTATTTTGCTGGAATGCTTTAAAAGGGTATGATTGCTATGTATTATCTCCAGCAGTAATTTTGTTGAAGACATGTGGTACACTTGTAAAAATCTGATAAATAAGAGTAGGCACTAGATCTGGCTATCTGAAGAGGATTTTGCTAAGCTGGAAAGCTATTATTCAAAGGCCTTGTCCCCAAACGACCATGAACTGTTGAACATTTGAGTATATCTACTTAAAATCTCATAGAACTTAAAAATCAAAACCACAATCTGAAGATTCTGCATTGGCTGACAAGTCCTCAGGATTCTAACTTCAAATAAATTTATGTCTATGCAATGATGGTATTCAGCTGGTTCACACCAGTTCAGTAGAACCGGTAACTAAATTTTTCTGGAGTTCGGTGAACAGGCTGAAGTGAGGGGCAGGAAGCCCTGCCATGCCTGGTGGGGGGGGGAGAAAAGATGGCAAGAGGAGCCCCGTCTCACTCCACGTGCCCCAATGAAAGGCAGCAGTAGCCCGGACGCTTCCCTTCCACGCCCTCTCTGGAGCTGGAAGCCAACTGTCAGCCATGTGCCCAGTTGCCCATTCATCCCCCTCCTCTCTCTCTCTCTCTCTGTCTCTGGGCTCACCCGGTGCCACAGTCCACCATGCAGGCCGGGAGCTGCCCTGCCATCCTCCATGGGTTTGAGACACCGCTATGCTGAGGAAAGGTGCTGATGACCTGAACTTGGACATGAGACGGATGCCGTGGAAAGAGGCAGAGTGGGCGGACGCTTCAAACCAGAGGCCTTTAGGAGACGCGCACTGTTCAGGGGCGGAAAAGAGATGCGGGCGGGCGCTGCTCTCGCATTTCTTCTTCTTTCACTTTGTTGGGGCTGGAGGTGCTTGCTGTCTTGAGTTGCCCTCCTCGCTTTATCCAGTGACAGAGACGGCATCTTAGGAAGCCATGGTTTAATTATGGCATTCAGCACGTGATGGAATCCTCTTTCTTTGACCAACTTTCTTGGGGGAAGTGAGGGCATCTGGGTGGTGGCGGGTGGGGCAAACTCCGCAGTGCAGCGCTGCAATGGAGAAACGGGCAAAGGAGCGGCTGGCACGAGGGAAGGAGGAGGCCACTTTCCCTCTTTCTTCTCCCTGCTCCTCCTCCTTTCCTCGTGCTGGCCGTTCCATTTCCCATTTCTCCATTGCAGCGCAGTGCCCAGGATCCACTTTGATGTGGGGGGGGGTGTAATTTAACAACCAGTTCACCCAGGGTCAGGTTGGCTGTCGCGAAAGGCTCATCACACATGTGCAGGAGAGCTGGAGGATGGGGATGGGCCACGCTTTCCACGACAGCCAGCCTGACCCTGGGCGAACCAGTTGTTAAATTACTTGAATCCCATCACCGTGTCTATGTGTAACTGGTATAGTTTAGGTTCAAAGTTATAGGCCTCAGATATGCAGAAGCTCCTGCATAGCTATTTCCATGAGGTTTTTAATCAGTGACTAAAGGAAATGTAACTGGGATAGTAGCTTGGTGCCAAGTAGCAGGTCTATTGTTCAGTTACAAGAAAATAATGGAGTTTTATAATGGAAAAAATTGACTGACCTTTACATAAACTTGGGCCATGAGGCAGTCCGGCTATAATGTCAGCAACATGAGAGGTACCAAGAAACAAGAAACTCTTTTGACAAGAAGACTCCTGAATGGACTGCCTTAAAAAAAAAGGGTAGGATTGAAACATAATACAAAAATAACACAAAGTCACATGTTCTTCTACAGAGCTGAGTAAAACACAATTACAAAACTCAAAAAGGGGGGAACATGGGATGGCAGCAAATGCAGAAATGAAAATAAAATTATGCATAGAAAAGGAAGAAAGATCTAGACTGGAGTTTTGGAAAACAGAAAGGAAATTCTATCTTTCAAAAAAGAATTTTGTACCAAAAGGAAAAAGGGACTGGAAAAAAAACCCTCTCACATAGCATAAATTAGATGATGATGTTATGCATTCAGTTGAGTTCAACTCTTGGTGATTCTATGGGCCAGGTCTGTCCACATTTTCTGATCTTGCACTATTAATTAATATTGACAAATTAGAACATTTATAAATATTCATGAGTAATATTATGACCTGAGAGTAATGCTGCTTATTTATGGGAACCAGACTAATGACACCCCATTTGCTTTTTAATTAATTACCTTTGACTGGCATTGTGGGAACAGCACTTAAAAAATAAAAGCAGGACAACGCCTGGGTGTGGCCAGATCACCTAAATCTGAACTAAACTGTAATTTGATTCAATTGAATAAAGTTAATGGGTCCCATTAATATAATCCAAGAGGAATATGAGGGACTGTGAAAATTTTTAGGTCCCATGTAAACTTGCGGACTTCAAATTACATACATTATGTAATTATGTATGATCACATATATTCCTGTCACAATGGCACCTGGAAGGATGCATGTCGATAGTTTCTGTTTTAATTAGGTAACAGGATTGTGTTTGGTTTAATTCATAATACAAATTTATATTGGGGTTACATAGCACCTGCTAGTTGGTAGCAAGAAGGAAAGGAAGGAAGGAAGGAAGATCACCAAGTTCAGTAGAATATAATTAAATTTAACTAAATTTTTGCACAATTAATAGGGGATTACTTGTTGACAAATTACAATAAGCAGCAGTCCATTTTGGATATTTCTGCACCATGCCACGATTCTTCTCAAATAATCATGCCATGTGAATGGCTATTTGCCTTTCATTTAATAAGGCACAGAACTGAACTAGGTAAACATATGGGTATAGAACAGCATAATGAGAGAGACAGAGAGGGATAAAATACCTAAAATGAAATTTATTCCAGTCCAGTATTTTTCAAACACTCTTTTTCTCAGGGATTGATCGTTTATGTGCCATGAAGTTGGTCTTAACTCTCAGCAACCTAGACCCAGACCTGAAGAAGGTCAGATGCATAACACCACAACAGCTCTATATAAGGTAGTCTGATGGTATGAACTTTGCCACTTTGATCTGCAAATGGGGAGAAGGAATATTTAATGCTGCTCTGTATTCATAACTGCCTCTAAATAGAAAATGATTAGGACAACTGAAGCAATGTGTTAATGTTCTGTCTCTAGAGAGGTTTTCCCAACAAAAGAGGCACCATACATTTAGCTAGAAATGGCATGTTATATTCTGCTATATATATTTATGTATTGATTTAGAAAATTGATATAGCCTCCCATCTTAAATAAATAACCCTGGGTTGATGAACAGTCCCTACAAAAAACATAACCAATTAAAATAATTCTATGCAAGAAAAAAAAATACCAAGTCACTACATAACCATTCCATGAAAACACCCATGTATTGTGGGGTCCTCTAACATCCTGACCCTAAATGCCTGGTGGGAAAGCCAGGTTTTAACAGGCTCCTGGAAAGTCAAGAGGGTCAGGACCATCCAAATCTCAGAGGAGAGCTCTTCCATAGAGTGTGAGCTATGTTAGAGAAGGTACATGTCCTTGTTCATGGACAATGGTACTATCCAATAGAAAGGAGCTGGAGAATGCTCATTCTGTCGGATCTGGTGGAATGGACAGAAACCCTCTGAGATAGGTAGTAACCTGGCCTTGTAACATGACCTGCTTTAAAAGTGATAACCAACCCTTTGAATTGCATTAGAAGCATACTGGAATAAAGCTAGTGCATATTCAAATATTTCTACTTCATTCTACCTGCACTGAGACTTACAGTCAAATAAGAAATAAGGTTTGAAGTATATTAGGTCAATGCACCCCAATTTTTATTGGGATTATATCACACAAAGTGCCAAGCTCCCTTGACCAGAGCTTGGCAGTAAATGATAGCTCTCCTGACACTTCACAGCCTAAGATGATTTCTCAGCTTGATCAGATAGGAATCACACATGGTTTGGCTTGGTTAGCATCTTTATTTAGGCAAGAATGAAGTCATATAGAGTATAACAATCGATTCTCACAACCAGTGAGAGTGTGAAGATGATATTAATGGCTTCAGGGGTGTTGAACTCATTCATCCTACCCTTCCAAATTAAGGGATATCTGGTATAGTACTTGGTAGCTTTCATGCTAAATGGCTATTGCATATTTACATATCTTTAATCTGGACACTATTAAGTCTCACTTTAGCCATTTCTATTCCTGCACTAGAAGGATGCAGCTGTATCCTTATGCTACAGTTAATCCTGAAGTTTTGCAGTTCTGATTCCTGGTAATAGGAATTGGGGAGACCAATTGCAGTAAAGACTATAATAATATAAAATAAAAAAGTTGGGTGCCAAGGAGATTATAACTGAATTTAGCCTCTCCACATACTGAGTTGCCTTGAGACATCCCAAGTACCGTTTGTGGTTTATGCTTCCATCTGAAAATAATTCTAAATGGGCTTGTGGTTTCTCTAGAGTAGCAGCATTGCAATGTGAGTGTCCTATTGTCCTATATCTTCAAAGGTGGCAGCATTGGGTGACTTGTCTAATCTAAGAAACTATACAGAAATGTGTTTGATTGATTAATACGCGAATGAGAGAATATCAAGGATAAGAACATTTTTCTTAAAAAAAATCCAGAAGAAGGCTATGATTAACTAATTCCAAAGTGTCATTAAAAAAAATCATAGGTATTTCTAGGAACTCACCAAGGACCTCTTAAAAGAGTGGAAGTACAAAGGTCCTTCAAATTGTTTCTTCTAGTTTATCAGATACAATTCTTACTAGATATGTTCCCTGCCTCCAAATCCTCTTTAGATTGTATGTCTTTATCTGAAAATATTCTGGAAACTGCAGTGGGTATACAGCAGACCTATCTTGAATTATTTTATCAGAATATTGTCTTAAACTAGGCATTACGTCAATAGTTCATCAACTTCGGACTCCCATATTGTTTTCAGGTTCAATTCAAGATTCTGAATTGGATTTGGAAACTATGGTACTTGAAGGATCTCCTATCTATCAACCATTACTTCATAAAATGTGCTGCATGTTCACATGTAGTTGGGGGCCATGCAAGAGGGGCCTTTTAATTATCTGCCTCTTGTTTATGGTATGTTTTCCCAGAAAGCCTTGCTTTACAGCTGAATATCTTTTCAGCAAAAGGCAAATATTTCTCTGATATTCTTACAGATTTTTTTTAAAAAAACTTATTTTAACTCTGCAGAATATATTTTGTGTATTTTGTGTCTGTTTTTACTCTGGAAAATTTAGTTCCTTTCTCCCAAATGGGGATGTTGTTTAGCTTTTGTCTCTATGTTATGATATTAAGGTTATTAATTATGTTATGCCATTGCATTTTTGTGGGAGTTTTTGTGGTTTTTAAATTGTTTTGTGGATATTCCTTCAAAGAATAATAGTTCTTGGGCATCTGCCACATGGAGTAAATAAACAGATTATATTTGGAAAATAGCACAGCAGGAAGAAGCTGAGTCAATTTTTTTCCATCCTGCTGTTAATAATTTTTATTTGCAAGATTCTTGTTTCAAAACGTAAGAGCATACTACACTGAAGATCCATGCATATTCTGACAGAAAGCATTTAGTCAATTCTATCATCCTTTTCTGTCTTGTGTACAGATTAGTCATACTTCAGTCAAATTATTATGATTGGTCACACAGTTAACCAGACATTTTGGTTGGATTTGACATTTTTGTCCAACTATCGAGTTCTTACAAAGGACTTGGGTTAGACCAGGGGTCAGCAACCTGCGGCTCTGGAGCCGCATGTGGCTCTTTCATCCCTCTGCTGCGGCTCCCTGTTGCCAGTCGGCTCCACTATTGAAAGGGCTTTTGGTTAGGACAGAAAAAGGATGCCGCGCTAGGAGGAGACTCTATGGCGGGGGAAGTGGACTTCCGGTTGGCTCCAGAATTGAACAGGAGGTTTCCGGTTAGGACCCTTGTGGCTCTTTGAGTGTTTAAGGTTGCCGACCCCCTGGGTTAGACAGAAGTTGTTTGATAATATTAAAAGGACTATCACTGAATATAAGATGTTCCAAGTAAAGTTGCCTTTTGTGATTGACTCATAGTAATTTTGTCAATGTCCCAGATATTTTGGGATTGCACCAAAGGCAACTGCTTGGTACTATCTTTGCATGAAGGGCATGATTCATTGTTGTTATTTTTTTTGGTCTTTCTGTATAGGGCTTTTAGTTCTCTTGAGTCTAGTCCACTATTCCAGTGGTATATTTAATGACTGGAATTATCCAGGTGTTAATTGCTTTGATTGTATTTCTCCACTGACTTTGAACTTTAAGATCTTCTTCATTCTCATTATGTATTCAGTTCTAACCTTCTTGATTTTAGTATGCTTGATGTTGTCAGCTTTAAGGATGCCCAAGTATTTGTAATGATCTTCATCCAGATTCCTGATATTATTTCCATAGGGCATCTTGTTTCCTTCAGTTTCCACTATTTTTATCCTTTTGATGATAAGAAGGCACATTTGTCCACTTCATTGCAATAACTACTTTATGGACAGTGTTGAGCAGCGATTCTATTTCAGATGGTGTTTTCCCATAAAGCTTCAGATCATCTATATAAAGGAGGTGGAATGGCCTAGCAGATGCTTTTAATATTTGACAGCTATGATCTGATTTGTTTAGTATTGTTGATAGAACAATTGTTGATCCTGTCTTGATATTAACCTCTCCCAGTCTATCATCACTCACCAGCAACCATGTCTTCCATTGTGCCATTAATCTTTGCACAAAGCTTCTGATATTTCTAGTGACTTCTGTTATTTCTAAGTATTTGATTATTCAGTCAAATGCTATGTCTGGGAGTCAAATACCTTCTTGTAATCAATATATGCTACATTCAAGTTGGTCTTCTTTTTCTTTCAGTTTTCTAGAATCATCTTGTCAATTAGGAGTTGTTCTTTTGTTCCTCCCCTGTTTGGATGGAACAGGTGGAAAGAGCTTTTTTTCAACTAGATGTTGGACTGTATCAGCTACCACACTAGTTAGTAATTTGAAAGTTGTTGGTAAGCACATAATTGGCTTGTAGTTGTTTGGGGCTGCCCGTTTTGTTGGATCTTTCATTATTAAGTTTTGCCAGATGTTAACCAATCTTCAGCTTCACCTCCCTGCAGTATATTGTTAAACTGTTTGGTAATGAATGGGTGTAGACCAGAGGTGGGTTCCTACCGGTTCGGACCGGTTCACCCGAACTGGTAGCAACCCGCTGGTGATGTCACAGAGGTGGTTCGGTCGGTGCCGGTCCATGGACGCCTCCATCTTTTTTTGGATTTATTTTTTGGGGGGGAGGATTTTTTGTTTTTTGGGAAAAAAATTATTTTTTTCTTCTGCGCATGCGCAGAAGCCGAGTTGCCGGCACTGCGCATGCGCCACCATCTTGTTTTTGGCTTTTTTTTTAAAAAAAATGGAATTTTCGGCACTGTGCATGTGCAGAAGCCGAGTTGCCAACACTGCGCATGCGCCGCCATCTTGTTTTTGGCTTTTTAAAAAAAAATTGGAATTTTCGGCACTGCGCATGTGCGTGCGTGCTTTGCGCGTGCACCCATGAGGCGCGCCCACGTGGTGTGGAAGGAAGCGAACCATCGGCGAGGTAAGTTAGAACCCACCCCTGGTGTAGACTAGTCAAATGTTTCAACCAAAAACCATGATGTTCACCTCATCTGGTGCTGATCAATTCTTGATCTTCCTTGCACTTTTTCCTACCATTTTGCTGTTATTGCAAGTTCTTTCATTTCAGCTTCTCTTTTTCCTTTTCCATCTCCTTTATCTTAGCTCCATTCTTCTATTGCTTGTATTTATTTGGGCTGTCCCATAGCTGTGCCTAAAACTGCATTGTTTCTTTTTCAGACATTGGCTGGATTGGTAGAAACATTTTTGTTTCTAAATTGGAGATTCCGCATGAAATATGCAATTTTGGTTTTGGATCTGCTGATCTTCTTGCTTTAACTGTTATTTATTTGCTGCTTTATTATTTCCCATGCTTTCTTGATGTTCCTTGTTTCTAGGTGATATTTCTTGTTCAGGTATTCTTTGGTCTTCTTGTTCTTCAGCTTTTTACTTTTCATCTGTTCTAATTTGCTTGCATCTGATCTTGGCTTGTTGATCTTATTTTCCAGCCTGATCTTCTGATTGGTGATGTACAGTATTGTCTGGCTTTTTCTTTTTTGTTGATTTTGAATCCAAGGTATTCAGTTATAAATCCCACTGTGCTGTACATTAGTTGGCTTGTTTCTTGCAGTGAACTGGTGCTTATATTTGATATTCCAGTATTGGCATCTTTTAATACTTGTGCTAGCTGGGGTCTTTTTTGGAACAAGCTTCAAGGCAGGCTAACTTATTCTTTTGTTTTTGTGCTGTTCTAGAGTTCAGTTACTCTTTGTTTCAATTTTTTTTTTAGTTAGAGGTCTTTATTCTTTCTGAGGAGATTCTGAGGATTCAGTAGATATACTGGCTTCCTCTACTGGTGACTCCCGTGGTTTGCCTTTACAGTGTGCCTTTACTTCAGCAAGGCTTTGATTTCTTTGCCCTGGGTAGACCTTTGCAGTTCTTCCAGTTCTTCTGTGAGTATTTCACATTATAAATCAATGCTCATCTCTTAGCCTCTGTTTCTGATATCTGACTCTGGATGTTCTTCTTTTATTCAACCTTTTTATATATAACTCTATTTGGGAAACATATCTAATGCTCCCGCTTCCTACTTTCTCCACAACGACAACCTTGTGAGGTGGGTTCAGCTGAGAGAGAGTGACTGGTCTAAAATGCTTCTTCAGCACTACTCTCTTCACCTCAGAATGAATTGTGCACAGAAATCTAACTAGAGTTTTGTAAGGTCCTAAACAATTTCTTTTATGAAATATGGTAATCCCAATTCAGTCACAGGAATATCTCATAGGAACAAAATTAAACCATTGAGGGTCAAACTGCCGTATTATGTAACATCCAACTCATGCCCTCGTTTGGACTTCTCTTTATTTTCCTCTAAATAATAAATGCAAACACCCATATTCAGTTCAGAATGACTATGAAAAAAATGGAGGAAATACACTATCTCTCCCCCCCACTCAGTAATTATTTTCCCAAACGTGTTCTCTTCCTCTTCCTGATGCAGACATTTTAAATAGGAAGAAAGAGAAAAATCTCCATTAGAACAGAGACTCTTAAAAATCAGCACTGGGGTGGATGGATGAAGGAAAAGGCAGAATAATTTTAGGAATAATGCTTTGTGCCTTTGAAAAGGAAAAAAAAGAACCCCCCCAGCCAATTTATTTGGGGTTTTTATAGATTCTACTTGGCTTTAGTTACATTTCTGTGGAAGATAAGAAGGGGGTGGGGGAGCTGGCTTTTCCTATTCATCCTTGTGCGGAAATCCTGGGAGACCTTCTCAAGGCAGTCTTTTGGGAATGTTTGTGGTTTTTGCAGAGTGCCCAGTCAGAGTGAAAGGCAATTAACTGAGCTTAACAAAATGGAAACATCCATATTTACATATGAAGTAGGACTTTAAATATTTATTGACTGTGGCCTTTGTACGACAAGGAGAGTTCTCTGACCCACAAAGGGACTCAGCTAATCAAGGTCTCTGTGAAACTGAACAAAATCACTTTTGAATGCTTGGACTCACAGAGCAATAATTTGTGCAGGTGCATTGCTGTTCCCACTAAAACAACATTAACATCAAGAGTCAGGCATTGTTGGAGACAAAGACGCAAGATGACCCAGCACATTTTTAAAAGCTCTCCTGAAATGTATGGAATTGTGTTTTTCTCACCCCTACATTGCAAATGCTCTTTTAAGAAGCACCCTAGGGGGCTTTAATAGGAACGACACACAATTTAAGCTTTTACTACCAGGGATAGATAGCTGCTTCTAATTGCTGCTAGTAAAAGATTGCTAGATCACTCAGTATACTCCTACAGGACTCCTGCTTTTAAAGATAACATTTTAAACAGCAATTACATTCCACCACTCCTATTGGTTTTTTTTTTAAAATAGTGCAGATGCAATAATGGTTCTAGTTTGTTTTTAATAATGTACCGCTTGCTCTTTTAGGATGATTATACCCAAAGTGATGGGCTATGGAAGTCACTATTGGTGAATGCAAATTTCAGAAATAAGTTAGAATATGTTAGTTTGTCGAATGGAGCTATTGTTATGAGAATGCATAGGAGAAAAATCCAGCTGGACCATACCAAGCAGGAAAACTTTTTCTTATGGAAAATAACTCAAGGCTTCTGGAAACCAGCAAATTGACCTTAAAACAATCATTCTTCCTAACTCCCATATATATGTTTGGCATTATGCAGTTTATCAAGGACTAAATACACCATCTATGATATCCCTACAGGAGGGGATGTCTAAGTTTCACTCTTTCCTTTTCTTTAATTAGAAATTTCTGTCATTTCATGTGTTTTCTGGAGCAACATCTTAGTTCTAAGGAACTAAGTTAGTTCTATGAAAGATACTTGAAATAACTCTAGAGTGAAGTGGCTGGAGTGCATCACTAAGTTACAATTTTAAGACATCAAAAAGTTCATCTGACTAAATTAAATAAAGCTTACTTCTGATTGAACAATGACTGATCTCACAAACAACACAGTCCCCTTTTTAAATCAAAGTATGTTGAACAAGATATTGTGGCTTGATTCGGATGCAATGCAAATCCACGTAAGTGGGTTTGTACATTATGCAAACATACCACATTATGGCTTACAACAATGTGTGAATCAGGTCAGAGAGAAGGTTTGTGCTGTCAGAATCTTCGCTGAACATAGAGGTTTCAGAGATTCATTTTCCCAGCAGCCCTGAAGGCATTCAACAATCTGACTAGCATCTAATGAGAAGAATCTCTTTAGTTTTGCACAACTCTTTCTTTTTATATTCTCTTCAACAGCTAGCAAACAGAAGACTATCAACCAATAACATCAATTCTCCCCAGATTCCTGTTCTGGGTGGATATTTATCATGAATTTACCAATTCATAATCAAAATTTATCACCTGATAAATTCATGGGAATCATTTGTATTGATCCTTATAAAGTTATTAAATTTGTTATTAAAATATTAAATAAAGTACTGTTTAGTAGAAAACTCATAGATGAATAGGAAACTAGAAGTTACTGACCTACAGTATGAATTATCTCTCTCTAATGGCTGCACTGGCTAAAATGAATGAATGGCACATCATTCAAAAACATCTTTAGGACCACAGACCTTCAGCTGTATCATTCATTCATTCATTCATTCATTATTCATTCATTCATTCATTCATTCATTCATTCATTCATTCATTCATTCATTCATTCAATGTATCTATCTATCTATCTATCTATCTATCTATCTATCTATCTATCTATCTATCTATCTATCTATCTATCTATCTATCATCTATCTATCTATCTATCTATCTATCTATCTATCTATCTATCTATCTATCTATCATCTTCTCTCTCTCATACACACACACACACACACACACACACACACACACACACACCACACACACACACACACACACACACACACACACACACACTATTGTTAGGAATAACTCAAAGCAGTGAACATATCCAACACACCTTCCTCTTCCTATTTTCCGCACAACAATCCTGTGAGATGGGTTTCAGTGAGAGTGAGAGTGAGAGTGAGAGTGAGAGTGAGAGTGAGAGTGAGAGTGAGTGAGAGAGAGGGGGGGGGGCTGGCCCAAAGTCACTTAGCTGGCTTTCATGGCTATGGTGAGACTAGAACTCACACTCTCTTGCTTTTTAGCTTGGTGCCTGAATCACTAGACCACACCAACTCTCTTACAATTGTAGATAAGTTGTTGATATGTATTTAACTTGAAGTACAGAGGTTGAGACAAATACTACACAGAGTTGTTTGTGACTGGACTAGCTTAGGGAATTTTGGAAGTTGCAGTTGCATCATATCTTAAGGTGGTGGCAAAGTTTGTCAGGCTTTATACAGTTAGTCCTTAATTTACAACAGTTCATTTAGTGATTATTCAAAGTTACAACGGCACTGAAAAAAAGTGACTTATGACTGTTTCTAACTTATAACTGTTGCGGCATCCCTGTGGTCACATGATCAAAATTTAGATGCTTGGCAACTGATTCATGTTTATGATGGTTGCACTGGGGTCATGTGATCATCTTTTGTGACCTTCTGACAAGCAGTCAATGGGGAGCCAGAGTCACTTAAGAAACGTGTTACTAACTTAACAACTGCAGCAATTTACTTAACAACTGTAGCATGAAAGTTCATAGAATGGGACAAAATGCACTTTACAAATGTCTCACTAACCTCAATTGTGGTTGTAAGTTGAGGACTACCTGTAGTACACATACATGGCAATAAATATTGATTCTGTAGACATTCAATCACATATTCAGATTCTTGCTTAAAGTAGAATCTCACACACAAGACATTGGTAGATGAATTGCTTTATTGCAGATAAGATAGAAGTCATATAAATTGCTGGCTTTGCTAGAGTGAATGATGACAAATTTGATAAACAAGCAAAAAATATATATATACGCACTTTAGAATATAAAAATCAAGCGACATATAAGTTGTGCTTGATAACAATCACAACTGGGACTGGCAACTCCAGTGCTAAATGACATACCATAGTTGTTGAGCAAACCATCATGTGACCATGATGGAATTATGACCTCATTTCTGCCACGATTATTAAGTGAATCATCTATGATCATTAAGCAAGACATCATGTAACCACAACTAACCATTTTACCATCTTCTTCATTTACCCTGCTTGTTCAAAACTGGCTATGAAGTGTGGAAATGGCAATCACGTGACCATGGAACAATGCAATGATCATAAACACCTATCAGTTGTGAAATGTGACCACAATTAATCACATGACCATGGGTGACCTTGTGAATGTGAGGACCAAGTTGTAAAGTTATTTTTTCAGTACTGTCACAACTTCAAATGTTTCCTAAGCTGGCAGTAATTAAATGATACATAGGTGCGAGGCAGGTGTCGGAGCATGGGTGGCCTGGTTGCAGAGGCCCTGAGGTAAGTTGGTGTGGGGCATGTGGGGAAGCTCCACACCCCTACCTCATGGCAGCAGCACTGGCGTGCCACATGGCCTCCCGGCCCACTGCAAGCAAGCAAAAGAAGTGGGCCTCCCATACATGGGGGGGGGAGGGGGAATAAGACACCCCAAAAAATAAGCCCTAGTGCTTATTTTGGGGCCCAAAAGAAAATAAGACCCGGTCTTTTTTGGGGGGGAAACATGGATTAGGTAGTCCTCATTTAGTGATTGCCATGTTTAGTGACCATTCACAGCTATGATGGTGGTAAAAAAAGTAACTTTATGACCAGTTGTCATATTTACAACCTTCATAGGTTTGTAAAGCAAAGAAAAAACTGAAGTAAGATCCTAAGCACAATGGCAGTTTCACTAAGTGACCACTTCCTTTAACGACCAAGTTGCCAGACCCAGTTAGTTATGTTAGTTACTAAATGAGGACAGTCTTTAGTCTGATGCTTGAATGGTATCTTATCAAAACAAGAGATTGGTGGAAATCCTTGATCTCAGTGAAAGAGAGTGGCTTATATCATGTGTGCAGGAAAAAGAGGTACAAGAATTTCAATATATCAATATAAATATAGCTTGCATTTGATATTCAGCAGCGACTGGAATTTTCTTGTAATGGCTTCTTAAGCTTCTTTGTAGTAAATATACTCAGCACTTCTTGAGGCCTTGAGTGCCTTTTTATCTGTTTCCAATCTAGCTTTCTAGGGAAGACTTTTTGTCGTCTCATTTAAATTAAGCAATTCTAAACACATCTAAGAAAGTAGACTTCAGTTCAAGGTGTCTGGCAATTAAATTCTGCGGCTTTTTTCAATATGTTATTCCAAGTCACAGGGGAATTTCATAACTCAATTTTTAACACTCCCTGTGACAAAAATAGATTCAAATATAGCTGCTGTGGGATAAACTTGAGGGCCATTTGCAAGAGGTCTAATTCAGCCTAAAGAGTAATGCTTCTCTTCTAAGATGAAAGGATCTATTCTCTAGTCAGTAAGTATACATTTCCTAATAACATTAATCAGATTTATGCATGTGAACTGACAAAATATTTGACCTCTAAATGCTCTAATTTAAGATACTTGTGTAAGGTTATTTTATGGAGATACGTTCCATGGAAACACATATTTTCAGCACAGAAGATTAAGCCAGAAAATGAATTATGAATTGCAGTAAACAAATTTGAATTTAGCTCATGGGCATATATGCGTGAGTCTATGCACAAATACACATGAAAACATAACTTTGCCTTAAATTAACAGTCATGACTTTCCTTCAAATTATCGTAGGAGTTGTAGCTTGATGCGTATTCCATAAAAATAATGAACTTACTCAAAAGAATCTACATTTATTCCAGTGTTCAAAGGAGACCTCTTATAAAGGAAGTTCATATTAAGAAACTACTGAATCCCATCCCTGTAAACATCGTAGCAAAAGCTTTTAGTGTTAGCTGAAATAGAACAGAACAGAAAAGGAACTGTTGCTTTGCAGGGACCTACTTTCATTTCATTTGTAAAATAACCGGCAGCCAAAATTAACCAGCAGCACAAGGGCTAGGGTGTATTTATACCTCTAGTGCTTGTGTAAGAGATCAACCTGAGAACAACCCAGAGCTATATAACATTACCAATGCATGTGCTCCAAAATTTCCAGCACAAGAAAAATATTAGTTCTCAGCACTAAGTCATTGATGCATAAGTGGTAGTCTCCTATCATAGCCAAAGAACAAATTAATATTATTCTAGAACAGTGGTTCTCAACCTTCCTAATGCCGCGACCCCCGCCCCGCTGCCGCGACCCCTGCCCTGCCCCCTCCCTGCGCATGCGTGTTGCCAGGCGAAAAGCGATGAGGTGACAAAGGGGCGTGGCACCAAGATGGCGGCTAGCACACACAGCCCTTCCATCGGCACCTGCGCATTCGAGGGCTGCCCATGCGTCTCACCGTCACCGGGTACTCGTATGTGGACAGATAGAGGAGCGGTGTCTCGGTTCCTAAGACCATCGGAAATATGTGTTTTCCGATGGTCTTAGGCGACCCCTGTGAAAGGGTCGTTCGACCCCCAAAGGGGTCGTGACCCACAGGTTGAGAACCGCTGTTCGAGAATGTATTATAACAAATGTTGTATGAAGGAGTTTTGTGTCAATTTTCTCTGGGTCCTGAATATCTATGATTAAATATCTCTGTCAAGGCAACACTACAACTAGCCCACCATGCTTATCTGCTGAAATGCAACTCATGCTTATGGAGATTTCTTATGACAGCGTTGGATTAAAAACTATCCAGGTTATGCACCTGATCCTTAAGAGAATACACAATCCAATCTAAAGTAGGCCAGTTGCTTATCCAGCTTTTCTTAACTATCTGTCCACAACATATTCAGCCAATCAGAACAAATCTATCGAATTGGTGGGTTAGAGAGAAATAATCTTGTTCTCTGACAAAAAACTTTCCTGTCATGCCCATAGTTAGCTCAGTGGGAAAAGAGCAGTGTACTAAAACATTTTGAATATTAAAGGGATTATAGAATAAATGGCACTAGAAAGCCTCAAGGATAAATGATATAGGTATAATTTACTACATTAGGACTATGATACAAAACTCCCTGACAAAATGTGTCTCCAAGTATCTCTAGGAACAAAGTGATTTGTAAATAGGAATGCAGTTACCTTGTTATTAAACAAATGTAATACACTGCAAAATAAAGTATAAAAAATATGGCATGAATGATGCGTTGAATTAGATTATAGATAACTGCTAAGCATGGCATCATTCAAAATTCTACAGCCATCCATGAGCCTTGCAAATAAATCCTTTTTATAGCATACAGTGTTTACATATATAGGGTACAGGACAATCTAAAGAAGAAAAATATTGGGGTTTTATCTTCAGCCTTAGTCCGTATGTACTAGAGATGATTACCTGACATTAAGATTAAGAAAAGCATATTAAAATTACCCTTTCCTGCAGTAGCAAAGATGGACCCCATCTTAAGGGCTCAGGCTATGATTCAGTGCAGCATGACATCATCAAAGAAAATCTTCTAAGGAAGGCACTTGAAGGACCTGGAAGGCTTAAATTCTATTTAAAAAATCATCTTGCACATGTCTAATAAACAGGGAAATATGTATTAGATAGCATCTGTGGTTCCAGAAGGAAAATAATTTACTAGGCAATCAGCAAAATAATGGTTAAGGCACATATTCAGTTGACCGGTTAATAAGAAAACATTGCTGCTTTTACGTGGCTAAATCTTACATGGGCCCAGTAATGTCTAGAGATGAATTATATAAATCAGGCCAATAGTATGTGGCATTCCTGGCAGATTACTTACTCTAACAATCTGAAAGCAGCTCCCATCACTCCAATAACTCCCTAGTAACACTCCATGGTTAAAGCTATTATTTTCTATTTTAAAATGACTATGTCCGACCCTTTATGACAAGATTACAACCTTTTATAAATGTAAATCTCAGGAATAAATCAAGCTCAGTCTCATTTGTTTGGGAGACAGTGGACATTATAACTGGGAAGGTTATTTTCCTCATCCATCCCCTTTTCAGAATCAATTCACATTTTTGCACATGAATCACTCACACATTTCATACTTGGATAAACACAGGGTGTGAGATTGCAATACAGACCGCTAGATCTGCTTCCTAAGGTGATTTGTAGAATTCAGGAATATGAACACTGGGAAGATTTATGTGCTGGCATGTCAGCCAGCCTGGAATTCTACAGTAAGCATCTCTCCTGACAGATCCTTGAATCTCAGGTTTCTGCTTAAATGAAGAGATGCTGATCTGTAGCCCTGATATCATCAAGAATATGGCACCAGTGAAACACTTGGCTTTGGCAGGGAGAGGCACTTCTTAAATTAATACATGTTTGTAATATATAAATATATGTCAATTATCATTTAACATTTGTTTGGAGGCAGAATGCTGAATTATAAGGCACTGGATATTTATTTTTTAAATACCTTTAATGTTCATCCTATGAATATACAGAGATGTTCTGTAGCCAATGTTGGGCCAAGAATATTAGTCTTTGTCTACTAAGAGCTGATCTGTAGTGCATCCTTTAAGTACAGCATTATTTCTACTAGATCTAGATAGATATGTGAAGATATGTTTTGCTAGGGTAATGATTAAAAATGCCAAACAATTTCTTACTGCATCTTGACATTGTAGTGAAATTCACCTTTCTTTCTCTGAAATCCTGAACGTTATATAGTCACATATTTCTGTTTATAAATGCCTAAGGCAGTGATGGTGAACCTTTTTTTGCTCGGGTGCCAAAAGGGCATGTGCGTGTGTGATAACGCACGCGCACGTGCCCACACCCATAATGCAATGCCCTCTACCTCTGTGCATACACGCACAATCCCCCCACGCTGCCCCACCTGCGCATGCGTGCAGACCTCACTGAAGCCTCCGGACTTCCGGTAGGCCTGTTGTGCCATTTTTTGCCCTCCCCAGGCTTCAGGAAAGGCTCCGGAGCCTGTGGATGGCGAAAAACGGATCCAACGGGCCTACTGGAAGTTCGGAAACGAACTTCCAGTTGGGCCATTGGGCCATTTTTTTGCCCTCCCCAGGCCTCAGGAAAGCCTCCTGAAGCCTGGGGAGGGTGAAAAATGGCCCAACAGCCCAACAGGAAGTTCGTTTCTGAACTTCAGGTAGGCCCGTTGGGCCGTTTTTCGCCATCCACAGGCTCAGGAGGCTTTCCTGAAGCCTAAGGAAGGTGAAAACGACCTCCAGAAGGCTGAAAATCAGATGGCCAGTGTGCACATGCGCGCTGGAGCTGACATAGGGCAATGCCTCACATGCCGTCAGATATGGCTCCGCGTGCCACCTGTGGCACGCATGCCATAGGTTCGCCATCACGGGCCTAAGGAGAAGGAAAGAGCAGGTGTAAGAGAATATAGTTTTTAAATAATAATAATAATAAAATCCATTGTCCTGAAACACCAAGCTGCCAACAAGGTAAATTGAATGTCAGAAGAGTAATTTATTAAAAGAAAATGAAAGATTTAGGATTCTTTTCCAAACTCTTCAACAGAGGTACTAAATCAAATCCCAAATCTTCAGTAGCTGATATTAGACATCAAATCTTCAGCTCACACATTTATCTCCCCATTCTCCTCATGCAGCAGAGCTTAGAACAGATTTCAAAGAGGCAGCTGTAATTAAGATGCAAGGGCAAAATCTTGATGGTTTTCCCAAATCCCTTCCTTAGGTTAACACCCAATTGATTGTCAACATCAATGTGAATGATGTTTAAAGAACTCTAGTATGGGAAAATGCATCTGCTTAGAGATATGTTGGAAAATAAACCCTCCCTCTATTCATTATCTGAGGTTAAAAATATATATACTTTTTCTGGATAAACAAAAACATGGTATTTGAAACAAGACCTTTCAAGACTCTATAAACGTGAACTGCAAAAATGTTCTTGTCAGCAAGTTCTAGGCTTATTTTTTGAGTGTGATTTACGGTTCACACACTTCCTTCACATTGGTATCACAAAGGAAAATATCTCATAAAATGCAACTTAGAGCCAAATTTGTGGGGGAGAATTTATTAGAAATGTAAAAACTACCAAAAGCAAGAGAAGGCCCTATAGGCATATAACTACTGCTGTTCACTATTTTGAAGTGAATAAATGACAAATCAGCAACCATTATGATGTCCTATTACAGCAAATGTAAGTGAAGAACAATCAAATGTCTGCCAGGGTTCATATATTGTATCTAATAGAGACACTTAAGTTGCCTAGGAAAGGACATAGTACAATATTTACAACTAACTACTGCCTTTGTTTTTTCCAATACTTTCCCAATACAATGTTTAGTGGCTAAAAAGGAACAGAATATAGAATACAGAATAACAGAGTTGGAAGGGACATTGGAGGTCTTCTAGTTCAACCCCCTGCTCAAGCATTTGTCTGCCATTCCAGACAAATGGTTATCCAATCTCTTCCTAAAAACCTTGAGTGATGGAGCACCCACAACTTCTGGAGGCAATCTATTCCACTGGTTAATTGTTCTCACTGTCAGGAAATTTCTCTTTAGTTTTAGGTTCAATCTTGTCTTGATAAGTTTCCATCCATTAATTCTTATCCTGCCCTCAGGTGCTGTGGAGCATAGGTTAATATCCTCTTCTCTGTGACAGCCCTTCAAATATTGGAAGACTGCTATCATGTCACCCCTAGTCCTTTTCATTAGAAAAGACATATCCAGTTTCTGCAACTTTTCTTCATATGTTTTAGCCTCTGAGCCCTTAATCTTCTTCGTTGCTTTTCTCTGAACCCTTTCTAGAGTCTCAACATCTTTTTTGTATCATGGTGATCAAAACTGGATTCAGTATTTCAAGTGTGGTCCTACCAAATCATTATAAAGACATACTAACATTTCAGATGACCTTAATACTGTATTATCCCTTTGTTGATGCAGCCTAGGACTGCATTGGCTTTTTGGCAGCTGTAGCACACTGCTGGCTCATATTTAAGTGGTTGTCCAATAGGACTCCTAGATCCCTCTCACAGTTACTGCTGTTGAGCCGTGTACAATCTATTCTGTAGCTTTGTTTTTCTTGATTAAATGTGAAACTTTACTTTTCTTACAACTTAATTACTTTTTGTTGGCTAGACCCCAGTGTGCAAGTCTGTCAAGATAGCAATAGCAATAGCACTTAGACTTATATACCGCTTTACAGTGCTTTACAGCCCTCTCTAAGCGGTTCACAGAGTTAGCATATTGCCCCCAACAATCTGGGTCCTCATTTTACCCACCTCGGAAGGATGGAAGGCTGAGTCAACCTTGAGCCGGTGAGATTTGAACCGCCGAACTGCAGCTAGCAGTCAGCTGAAGTAGCCTGCAGTGCTGCACTCTAACCACTGCGCCACCTCGGCTCTTAAGATCCTTCTGGATCTTAAGCCTATCTTCTAAAGTGTTGACTATTCCTCCCATCTTGGTGTCATCTGCAAATTTTATGAGTTCCCCTTCTATTGCCTCATCTAAATCATTTATGAAGATGTTGAAGAGTACTGGGCCTAAGCAGAACCTTGGGTACCCCACTGCGTGTTCCTTCCATGCAGATGTAGTTCCATGAGGACTATAGTTTGAGTGTGGTTGGTCAGCCAGTTATGAATCCATCTGATACTGATGGATCTATCTCATATTTTTCTGTCTTACCAAGAAGTGATTGTTGACTATGTGATCAAATGCCTTACTAAAGTCCAAGTATACTATAACGTCATGAGTATAACTGAGACTACTGCCAGAACCAATGCAATAAGATTAATGAAGGTTTTCGTGCCTTTCTGATTTAGTTGAATTCCATCTACTTGCTATCCAGGAAACATTGTCACAATGAGATAAAGAGGGAAAATGAAACTCACAGGCATTTTTGTTTATCTTGTACAGTATGTGCTAGTGGAACTGAATTAACAGATATTAATCTGTAATTTACACAGAACCAGCTATATATAGCAATGCTATCAGATCAAACTTTGTGTCAGAGGTCCAGGAAGAAGTTGCCTCTCAAAATTAGTCAGAATGAATTGCCAAATTTTGAAGGAATATATATTACAAATTAAAGAAATTGCTTGCACTAGTCATTATGACTACACTCTAAAATTACCAGAGATTATTTTATGTTGCTTTCTAGTTTTTTACATGCATTATCCTCAATATACTATGATTGTATTGTTTTAATATATCAGGAGCCATCTTTAAAAAATTGGAGGAATGGGTAACTATAGACTATTATAATAGGAATTATTATATGTTAAAACAGAAATACAACTTCTCCCACATATCTGGTGATTATGTATATAAGTTTCAGTTTTTTTGTATTAGCATCAATAGTGATGTCGGAAACTCAGATTATGTCCTGCTGCAAATTACGGTAGATATTGCAATTTTATTCATGTCCAGATAGAAATAAGTTCAATGGGGTTTACTCCCAGTAAGATTGCAGCCGTAAAGCTCACACAGCATAAACCAAAGTTTGAAGTAGATCAGTGCAGCTAAATAACTCATCTAGTCAATAAAAACAAAGAAACCTATGGAAAGAATAATTCAGAGGTTTAAGGGAAGGGAGGGGAAGACCATCTTAAATATATAAAGCAAATTTTTGTTTCTTTTGGTAATATTTAATTTCCATTGGGACTGACAGGAAAAATAGTTTGATTTTGTCATAATAGATTGTGCTGTTTGCCATGTTAAATTATGCTATAGGAATAAATAGAGCCAAAGCTTGAGTCCCCATGATGAAGCTCAATTTCCTTGTGTTCTTTGAAGAGTTGAATTTTATTTGATTTGGAAAATGGTACTTTAAAGGAAAGTGGGTGGTTAGTTAATTCAGCTCCCCATTATGATTTGTCGTAGACTCTTCAATATTCCATTCACAGCTCTTTTAATTAATTATTCAAAACACATGTTGTCTTATCTGCTAATAATAGCTACTCCACTTTTGATAATGTTGATCATACCTTCCTGTTGAAAAAAAGAATAAGAAATGACCTATAAAGAGTATCCTACCTCAGCCCCTGTCCTTCATAATTCAAGTTATCTGACATGGCTGCATATTCCATACTTGATTTAAAAGGGCCACTGCCGTGTTTTGCGCTATTCCCAGTACAGCAAGAAATAACCTCCAGTAAATGGCAGGAGTCTTATCAAAATATATCTTCCAGATAGCATGATTTTGTATCATCAGAAAATTACCCCAGTTATATTTGCTTCAGTGGGAGCAACCTTCAGTCTGACATTGCTGATCAAGAGCTATCTGTCAAAATGTGTTTGCCAAAGTAAATCTTCTGTACAAAAGCTCCCATTTCTAAACATAAAACTGGGTGATATCTGGAGGAGTTGACTTCATCAAGAGAAAAGAAAATTGTTAAGCTGCAGCACTCCCATGTGATTAATTATATCTCTAAATTTGCCTGAGACAAGCACTCTGAAAGTTGCATAAATAAGACCCATCACTCACCATGAATACACTTGAAAACTTACATATAAAAATAAATTGGCTTCTTTTCAAAGAACATCTAGAGAAACAGGTGCAAGTTTCCTTCTGAAAGCTAATATCAGATAGAAACAGCAATGTAAAATAGGATATAAAGTTGCTTTTTGAAAGCTCAAGAAGAGAGCAAAGGAAAATCAGTAGCTTCACAAGAATGTGGCTGAACATATGTTATACCTGTTTCTCAGTTCAGATGGTGGTACTCATCTACTTCCACTCTGTGAAATACTGCAGAAAGCATCCTAAAATAGTCCATCAACATTTTGAGCGGTTTGCAGACTTTTCCAGCATGCAGATCTTTGATTTTATAATGACTTTGAAATATGCTGGAAACTATCTTTAGCTTTAGGTTAATGTGGGTTCTTTGGTTATTTGGAGCATTGTCAGAATATTTTGTGATGATCACTGCCAAAGCAAGCTGTGGCCAACACAGCAGAAACATTGTTTAGAGTAACTTTAAAAAAGTTATCATTTGAATTTAAATATAATTGCTATGTGCAATACTATATTCTTAGAATAACTCTTCATTTGTTCTTTTTTTATTTCTTTTATTTCCAGAGCCTTTAATACATCTCCAGATGCAAATACTTGCACATATATATCCATATTTTTGTAAGTTCTATAGAGTAGTTTTAAATACTGAATATTTTAATCTATGGAATGCATATTTTTTCATTTGCTTTTTTTCTTTCTCTTTCTTATACCTCATGTTAATTTTTTGATGTAATTTTCCTAGATGAGCGTATGGGCATATGAATGCCAGAATTTTTGCTGGATCAGACCAAGCATCTCTGAAGTCTAATATTCTTGCTTTTAACTGTGGTCACCTAGATGCATTGAACACCTCACCAATAGTGCATGATACTGATGACAATATAGGACATAGGAATAAAGAGTTGGAAGGGACCTTGGAGATCCTCTCATCCAATCCCCTGCTCGAACAGGAGACCCTATACAAGGGTGTCAAACTCAAGGCCTGGGAGGCGGATCCGGTCCGCAAGGTGCTTAGATTTGGCCCACGGGGCTTCCCTGGAAACAGCAAAGGACCGGCCCATGGTGCCTCTGCCAGCGAAAACAGAGCTCAGGAGCCACGCGCGGCCTGCCTGGGCTCTGTTTTCACTGGCAGAGGGCTGCAGGAGGCCGTCGCATCTGAAAATGGAGCTCGGGAGCCCATTTTCGCTCGCAGAGTGCTTGGGTCACCACAGGCACCCCCGACATGAGTGACGTCGAGCTGGCCATGACCACTCTGGCCACACACACCCCGGGGTCAAACATAACCCTGATGCGGCCCTCAATGAAATCGAGTTTGACACCCCTGACCTAAAGTCAGCCAGCTGGCTTT
>QLTV01003764.1:1053661-1067488 GCA_003457575.1 Thermophis baileyi | reverse complement strand
CCTTTCCTTTCCTTTCCTTTCCTTTCCTTTCCTTTCCTTTCCTTTCCTTTTCTTTTCTTTTCTTTTCTTTTCTTCTTTTCTTTTCTTTTCTTTTCTTTTCTTCTTTCTCATAAAGAGCAATCCAAACTCCAGTTGTAACTCCAGCATAACCCTGCAAGGGATGATAACACAAGCTCTACAAAATCTATCTTAAAATTATTATTTATTAAATTTATTATTATTATTATTATTTATTAAATTTGTATGCCGCCCAACTCCCAAGGGAGTTAGTAACATCTAGTCTACACAACAATTATTTTGAATCCAATGCATATGTTTAAGAGTGACATCTCATCACAAGCCTATATATAGGCCATCTATATTCAACTGATGCGTTCAAGAAGTCTGAAGAGACAAATGATTCCTCAGTTTTGCCCCTGCTGACTGCTGACTTTAGACTTAAAGAGCTCAGACTCTTTCTAAAAACTTGAGATTCCTGCATGACTGGGAATCAATAGTTTAGTCTGAATCTGAGTGTTCAGGTAATGTGGGGACATCAAAGTGAGCTTCTATTGAATTAAGGCAATTTGCGATTCATCACATTCATCTCATAAGAGCCCAGCTGAGTTCCTGGTCAGAAAGATACTGTATGGCAACTCTTGAAGATAGGCCAGGTCAAAAAGCAGATACTACATGAACTCTACTGTTAAAAGGGATGATAACAGAATCTTGAAAGGCTGACAGAATTTCTCTCTCCTTTCTCTTATATTGAAGAAAATCAATTCTGAGTTTCCTTCCCACGCCCTCCTTTCTTCAACTTAACAGCTGTTAAATTCATTTCTCAAGGCAATCTCTGTTCTCCTCTACACATTATATGTATAGGCCTTCATGCAACATCCCACTTAATATTACCTTCCAATCTACTAAGGAGAATAGTATCAAGAAATGAAATTAGACGGATATGGCATAAAAATCCATACTATTTCTGCTGATTGCCCATTATTAGATATCTGGTCTAAAATTTTCCCACATTCCAATATTAGGTAGACTGGACTGTAGTTTCTTTGAACTTCTTTTCTCCCTTTTTGAAAGGAGGGGACAAGAGTTGTCCAATCATCTGGTACCTTAACATTTTTTAAAAGTTTCTCAGAGATAATGAACAGATTTTCATCTATGCCATCAAGAAATTCATTCAGTTCCTTAGATCAAACCCATCAGGACAAGATTCAGTGGTCTATCTGCACTTGAAAGACAAAGGTCACTCTTTTGAAGTCAGCAAAGTCCACATTTTGGATAGAGTTGATCAGTGATTTGAAAGAGGGGTAAAAGAGACCATTTATGTTAACATTGAGCATCCCTCTCTCAACAGACGGGATAAGGGATAAGACATCAGCTATCTACAGTCTGCAACGCAGCCCTTGTAGCTGTTACAAGAAGATTCCACAACCAATCGCATCCTTATTTAGGTGACCCTGAGGCAGGGGTGAAATTCAAAATTTTTCCCTGCTGGTTCTGTGGGCGTGGCTTGGTGGGCGTGACAGGGGACGGATACTGCAAAATCTCCATTCCCACCCCACTCCAGGGGAAGGATACTGCAAAATCCCCATTCCCTCCCCACTCCTGGGGGAAGGATACTGCAAAATCTCCATTCCCACCCCACTCCAGGGGAAGGATACTGCAAAATCTCCATTCCCTCCCCACTCCTGAGGGAAGGATACTGCAAAATCCCCATTCCCTCCCCACTCCTGGGGGAAGGATACTGCAAAATCTCCATTCCCACCCCACTCCAGGGGAAGGATACTGCAAAATCTCCATTCCCACCCCACTCTGGGGCCAGCCAGAGGTGGTATCTGCCGGTTCTCTGAACTACTCAAAATTTCCACTACCGGTTCTCCAGAACCTGTCAGAACCTGCTGAATTTCACCCCTGCCCTGAGGGCAAGAGAGTGCTAATGACCAGATAACTACAAAGAAATACAATCCTTCCATCTCCTGCCCCCCATCCCCACAATCTAGTCAGAACATATCCTTCCATCCCTCCTGCCATCACAACTGGTGAAGTTTCTTGGATGAGAAACTAAATATTTTGTTTTCCCTCAAAGGAAAAACAGTCCAATTGCCTTTTGAAAAGCACCTTTAAGACATCTAATTATAGTCAGTTTAGTCTTCTTTAAGAATAAATAAACTCTTAATATGTTACTGTTAAAGTCAAACTTTTTGAGTTTGATTTTGCTTTTTCAGATCTTTCTTTACTGTTGCCTAGTAGAAAGCAAATCCTCTTCTGAAAGAATATTGAGCGAAAATAGGATTTCAATTGAGTAGTATTGTCATTTATTTTGCTTTTGGTTTCCCTTTTAATCTTCACAGAACAACTAATATATTGTTTCTTTTTTTCTTCCTTTTATTTTGGACATATCGGCAGAAACCCCTTTTGTTGTAAATTGCATCTTTTCCTAAGCTCAGCTTCTTCTGTGTCTTAGCTTTCCTGATGCTATGTCTACAAATCCAGCTCTTCTTTAATGATCTGCTTCTTTCCCAGCTTGTGTATATCTCATTTTTGATGTTCACATTTTCATTAATTCCCCTTGGCTTCTTCTGACTTCCAATTTTTTTCCTCTGCTGAAATGATTTGCAACTACAGTTTCAGTAACTTGTTCAGGATCTCCCTTTCCTACTGATTTTTCCTGCCCATAGGATCCTGCTTATTATTTTACATAGCTTGAAATTTGTTTCTTGGAAGACAAATATGTCTTTGCCCTCACATAGCTTTAGTCTCCCTTAATATCAAGAATTTCACAATTACATGGTCACTTTTTCAAGCGGTTCCCACTATTTCTATTTTCCTTAATTTGGTTTTAAGTCAAGATTGTCCCTGACTTGGATCTTCATCTACCCATAGATGAGAGAAGTTGATTGATAGCAAGACATGTCCAGACTTCCACACTCAACAATGTTTGCTTGTAAAAAAGGTAATTGAAAATCCCTTATTATTTCTATTTCCTTCCTATCTGAAAAACCTGAAATATGCTTTTCAAAACTATTATCCACATCTCTTTCTTGGGCAGATAGCTAGTGTTAGATACCAAACCAATATTATTTTTATTTCCCCTCCCACTTTTTAAAATTGAAATCCGCTAAACAGAATCTAACTATCTATCTACTTCAGTGTTTCTCAACCTTGGCAATTTTAAGATGTATGGATTTCACTCCCAGAATTCCCCAGCCAAGCATGGCTGACAGGGGTATTCTGGGAGTTGAAGTCCACACATTTTAGAATTGCCAAGGTTGTGAAACACTGATCTAATTTATCCTCCCAGATTTCCAAACAGAACTTACAGCATAACTCTTCCTACCTTTCTGTCATTTGTATTCCTTTTGAACAAGGTATTTTCTTCAATTGTGTATTCCAATAATAAGAATTGTCCTATTAGTCTTACTTATTATATCATAGTTGTCTTCCTGCTTAAAAATGTTCAGGTTCTCATATGATTTTCCATACTTTGAGTTATACAGTGTCCATATCAGCTCTTAGTAATCAGATGAATGGCTCATTTTCATTTCTCTTCAGCTTGATTTTTGGTAGCATAGGATGTGACCTTGGAAGCAGAGAAGAAATTAAGGAAAATTGTCTCTCATGTTGGATCCCAGGATCTTTCAAAAATGCTGTAGAATCAATTGTGATTGATCCAAATCCCTAGGGATTAAGGAACATGTAAATACCAACATGTTTACAGAATCAAGAAATCATGGTGGATTCCAGGATTTTTCAAAAGATCCCTAGGGATTAAGGAACATATAAAAACTGATATGTTTACAGAATCAAGAAAAACCCAAATCATTTAAAGCAAAATAACAGTGCAAGATTTTTTCTTAGTTCTTTCTCATAGACAGTCTTAAGTTAAATAAAATTAAAGCTTGCATCATAGATTTTTCATCATTAGTTCTTTAGCACCCTATGTAAATTCTGCAATAAAAAGTTGAATAAAGCTCATATGGTTTTTCTGCTTGATAAAATATGATAAATTAAGAAAAATGAGAATGAACAGTGTCATTTTTCCTAGAATGAAATAACATGCTTTTTCACTCCTTTTTCAAAAACCACATGAAATTCTTTTTTTTTACCCTGAACTATTTTGAGACCTTGATTTTACACAGTTCTGAATAATGGTTCAGTTCTATTCTTTGCACTGAGGCACCTTAAGAATATTTTATTCCTTTTTCATATATTTTACTGTTCATCATTGTCTTGGCATTCTAGCAGAAAGTTATTTACATTATTTTATTGACAAGAATTGGAACGTTTGGCTTTTTGCTTAAAATTACAAAGAAAATGGAATCCGAAAAAAAAAAAGCCTTAGAAGAAAACACGATTGTTACATTATTCTTAGCTACCCACATTATAAACTACTCAAACTTTTAAAATGCATATTTACCTATAATTTTTTTAAAAAGCTTTTACCTCAACTTTCTGGCCCTTAAAAGAGATCTCAAGTAGAACAAACTGCTTGCAAAAAACTATAAAGGCAAGCAAAGTGTCATATCGAGAACATGGTCTCTTAAATTTGGTCTCTGCAACCAAGTAGTTCAATATACCATGTCAAATTTGAAAAAGGATACATCCAGAGATGATCTGAGGGGTCAAAAGCCATGAGGATCCAAATGTCAAGAGTTCTAAATCTTGGCAAAGGTAGAGGGTGTACAATGTAGCTGAAGGCATAACAAGTTTTTGCATTTGCTTTGTTTTCATTCTGAGGATCTAGAACAGGGGTGTCAAACTCGATTTCATTGAGGGCCGCATCAAGGTTGTGTTTGACCTTGGGGGGCCAGGATGGGCGTGGCCAGCTCAACATCACTCCTGTCGGGGGCACCTCTGCCAGTGAAAACAGGCTCCTGAGCTCCGTTTTCGGCTGCCAGGTCCTCCTGCAACCATCTGCCAGTGAAAACAGAGCTTGGGAGGGCCACATGCACCTCCCCAAGCTCCATTTTCACTGGCAGAGGGTTGCAGAAGGCCATGGCAGCCGAAAACGGAGGTTGGGAGCCCGTTTTCGCTGGGAGAAGCACCGCGGGCCAATCCTTCGCTATTTCCAGGGCGGCCCTGTGGGCCAGATCTAAGTACCCTGTGGGCCAGATCTGGCCCCTGGGCCTTGAGTTTGACACCCCTATCTAGAAGGTAAATATATGAATAGTACGTTTTGAGGCATTGTCCCATGCTGATCCATAATTGTCAGGACTGTAAGACTGCAGATGAATCTTCTACATAGCTTCAGTTTCTGGTGAGCCCTATGCTTTAGTACTTGCACACTTAAGCATGTTCTCTAGGATCAGAGGGAGGCTCTGGTTGTTATTCCTCACTTTTTATATTTTCCACAGCATTACTTTCTGCTTCCAGAAGTTTAAAGTCTGCAATTTCTTCTAGGAGAGAAGTATACAAAATCATCTCTGAGAGAGTAATGATATAAAATCTCAAAAAATTGAAATGAAAGAAGTCCATTATTCCCTCATCTGTACTCAAACAGTTGGCTTGCTTTATTAGAAGAATGGAGGATACTTCAAACATAATAGTAGTTGAATTTGAGCATAAATTATTACTATATATGGTCAAAACTATTTCATTGATACCTATGTATTCTTTATATCAAAGTTTATTCAGTGGTGAAATCCAAATTTTTTTACTACCAGTTCTGTGAGCGTGGCTTGGTGGGCATGGTGTGGCTTGGTGGGCATGGCTTGGTGGGCGTGGCAGGGGAAGGATACTGCAAAATCCCCATTCCCACCCCACTCTTGGGGGAAGGTTATTGCAAAATCTCCATTCCCACCCCACTTTGGGGCCAGCCAGAGGTGGTATTTGCCAGTTTTCCGAACTACTCAAAATTTCCGCTACCGGTTCTCCGAACTACTCAAAATTTCCACTACTGGTTTTCCAGAACCTGTCAGAACCTGCTGGATTTCACCCCTGAGTTTATTCATGTTGAGCCACAGTATGGTAACTTACCAGGGAAGTTGATTAATCAGAAGAAGTCAAACCATATATTTCTTAGGTTTTAAAGCTTTTATGTAAATGTGTAATGATTTGGCCTTTAATTGTTATTGTTCTAATCTTTTCAATATTTTGGAATACTTTTCCTGGGGGAAGCTCTCTTCATTTGTGGCTCTAAATATGTCATTTAAAAAAGATTTCTGATGAAAATCCATGTAAATTATTTAACTTCTGAATTCAACTATTTTTCTTTCTTCAGATATGATGATCTGTCTTTTATATGATGAAGCACCTGAATACGTATCTTGAATATAAATTGAGAAGAACATGCAGAGTTTGCTGTGGTTTATAAAAAGGTGAATGTTTTTAATCAGCTGCTGGAAACTCTGTTTCTGGCTGTATTCTCACAGCTTTGCAGCTGAGGCACATACTATTGTACTAAAATATTTGATTAATTGCTAGCACAAAAGGAATTTCTGCATAGTATTTGAGCATATTCTAGAATCAGTGATAGTCTATAGTAAATATAGGAATATGAAGACAATTTTGATCAACTTATAATATGAAAACATTATTTAAAACTTCACTGCTGCACATAGTTATTTCAAAGCTTGTTCCATAAACACACCTCTCTCGGGTCTTTTGAGGTGTGTCCAAAGTACTGTTGTTCATATTGTTTTAAACCTTTATTATTTCATCACCCTTTTCATCAATAATTACATTGGTTTGACATTTATTAATGCTAGTAGTATAAATTGCTATGAAAAAGTATCTTAGATCATCTGCTTTCTCTATCTCTTCTCAGGTGGCGCAGTGGTTAGAGTGCAGCACTGCAGGCTACTTCAGCTGACTGCTAGCTGCAGTTCAGCGGTTCAAATCTCACCGGCTCAAGGTTGACTCAGCCTTCCATCCTTCTGAGGTGGGTAAAATGAGGACCCAGATTGTTGGGGGCAATATGCTAACTCTGTAAACCGCTTAGAGAGGGCTGTAAAGCACTATGAAGCGGTATATAAGTCTAACTGCTATTGCTATTCTCTAGCCACCCACCATTCTTCCACCCCACCTCTTGTATGAAAAAAAAACATCTGCTATGCTTCATTGTCCAGGCAAAATATTGCATCTGAAGTCAACATTTCTTTAACTCAAAGTATTTTAGGCCAGCTCCCATTCTAGACAATAGCACTTCTAATGCAAACATGCCCTAAGGTGAGTATTAGTTATCTAAAAGGAATCTGGAATACAGAGATGGATTATTTTATATTAGCAAATTAAGGAGTCTTAAAAAAAAGATTAAACATAAGGTCAATTCAGCAGAATATTCTTTTCCCTGCTTATTGGATTCCTTAGACCAGGGGTCTTCAAACTTGGCAACTTTAAGACTTGTGGACTTCAACTCCCAGAATTCTCCAGCCAGCATAGCTTGTTGTTGCCAAGTTTGAAGACCCCTGCCTTAGACAATAGGAGAATAGGACTTGTTAACAGCTATATTGCAATTGTAAAATGGATGAAGAGACACTTATGCTCTTGTTCTGTTCATGTTCTACTTTGGTTTGACATCAGTGCATTACTGAATAATGTGTTCAAAGGATGTTAAGAAATGAATTATATGCCAAAATAAAGAAGTATGGATTACTCAAACATGGGAGACAGCACAAAAATATATATTTCCATATCATCTGGTGGTGGTTATAGACTTCAGCTCTGGGACTTCAACATAGTTTCATGGAGCTAAATTGTGCCAATCCCATTAGTTAGTTAGACCAGACCACTAAATCAACTCCACAAGAAGGCTAAAATAACTTTTATTGAGATTGGCTATAATAATAGTGTCTTGCATGTAGAGTCTTGATTATACCATGTTATTTTTTATACTCAGGGAAGTATCTGTTCGAGTTATTTTGAATTCTGTTTGTTTGGTGTGGTCTTAAGATGTCCTTTCCTTTGTCACTTTGGTAACCCAGTTTGTATTTCTCCATCAAGGTCATCTTCCTTATTCTCTATACACTGGGAATCTTGTCCATGCATTATTCTTGTGTTTATGTATATATTTAGCAATAGCAATAGCACTTATATACCACTTTACAGTGCTTTACAGCCCTCTCTAAGCGGTTCACAGAGTCAGCATATTGCCCCCAACAATCTGGCTCCTCATTTTACCCACCTCAGAAGGATGGAAGGCTGAGTCAACCTTGAGCCGGTGAGATTTGAACTACCGAACTGCAGCTAGAAGTCAGCTGAAGTAGCCTGCAGTACTGCACTCTAACCACTGCGCCACCTCGGCTCTTAAATAAATACAAATTTATTAAATTTGTATGCCACTAAAATCTGCAAGGCTTCTGGTGATTAACAGCAATCACAAACCTGCAAAATAAGTTGCCACCTGGAGTCACAAGGCTAAGATAAAAAAAAAAAGGCCAACTATTTAAATAAAAAAATTAGAAGAATTTTAAAATAAATTAATATTAAAAATGGAGCAACAGTTTAAACAAATGATGTCATTCTACTTTCCAAATGTTATCTGGAAGAACTCTTTTTTTTTGGCAATTTCTGAAAGTGAGTCATATAAAAGATTAATTTAACTTCCGTTCCACAAAATAGGCACCGTGATCAAAAGACAATGTCTCTAAGCCTCTCAACTCAACACAACTCAACTCAACACAACCTTTATTATGGACAAACACCAGCACAAGGAAATAGGGTACAATCAATTAAAAACCATAGAAGATACATCAAAGTCTAAAAAAATAATAAAAAGCTAAAAGATATAAAACAGAATTATACATAAAAAAACAAAAATCTAAATGGAATCTAAAAGAAGGGGTAGGAGCATTAGATTGGTGTAGAGGAGCATAAAGGTTAGTAGGTGGCAAACTAAATCTATCACAGTACAGAGCACTCTAGAATGACAAACTAGAATGCTTGTTAAGACTAGTTTATGGAACATCTGTTGAATTTTAAGCACTGCTGTGCAGAACCTGGCAACATTATATGTTGCAGCAGGGTTAGTATTTAAGAATAGCCGGGAGGTGTAGCATTTTTTTGTGTACCCTAGCCATAATGCTGAGGGTTAGTACGAATGTCTCTATAATACAGGAACTAGAAAATCGCATGTTGTCTGTGTTCAGACTCAAAGCGTCATTGTCTTTTTGGGTAAGGAACCTTCCTACAAATGAGGGGAGGGCATGACATTGTGCCAGACTAAAGGTCCTCCAGTGGTTAAGCACTTTAAGTGTGGCATAGGGGAGGCATATATCTATCAGATTCATAGATAATAAAGGTTGGAGACTTCAGTTAGATCCAATTGTCTCTCTGTGCTATGCACTGTTTAATGAGTGTTTTGGCCTGATCATATGCCATGCTGAATATAAGATCCCAACTCATGAAACATAGGAACCAACAGCAGTTTTTACCAGGAAGCACAAATTGAACTGGCCAATTTCAGTTGCTGAAGGCACTCCTACAAGTACTTAGGCACTAAGCCTAAGGGCTTTATAAGTCAAAATCAACATTCTAAATAATGGAGAAATCTAGTGGGACCACTGCGGGATCATGACACACATATAACATGTTCATAGAGGCAGACTTTGCACCAGCTGCTGTGTCCTTGTGGTCTTCAAAGACAAATCTATGGAGAGCAGATTGGAATAGTCCAACCGAGTAGACATGAGAGCATGAGTTATAATTACAAGTGGTACAACTTGCAAGAAACAAGGTTGGAACAGGTACACCAGACAAATGTGGTCAAAAGGCTTCTGGGAAGAGCCTCCCCTTCTCCCGTACAGCAATAGCAATAGGTCTTAGACTTATATACCGCTTCATAGTGCTTTACAGCACTCTGATTGGTTTACAAATGTCAGCTATTGCCTCAACAATCTGGGTCCTCATTTTACCGACCTCAGAAGGATGAAAGGCTGAGTCAACCTTGAGCTGGTCAGGATCGAACTCCTAGCTATGGGCAGAGTTAGCTTCCAATACTATATTCTAACCATTGAGCCACTAGGACTCAGTAGCTATGAATCAAGAACAAGTCCCAAGTTGCTAACCCTTTTCTTCAGGGATACTGCCTCCTCCTCAAGAGCCGATCCAGGGATCTATGGAGAAATTTGATGAACAAACAGAAATTCCTGTCTTCCTTGGGTTCAGTTTCAGCCTGTGTTATCTCATACAATCTTCAAAAGCCTCCAGATACCAGGACAAGAGTTTAGCATGAACTCTTGGCCTTGGTCGGTGTTATGAATTTCATCAATATATTGATGATATTATACCTTTCTACCCTCACTTTAAAATGGATGATCTTTCCCCTTGGCTTCCTATGAATGTTAAATATTAGAGAAAGCCAGGCTATGCAGTCTGCTAAGCCAAACTCTTCTCCTCTAGAACCATCACTGGATCTCCCCAATAAAGGAGTGGAACCATTGAAAAACAATGTCTCCAATCCCAAATCCATGGTCAAGAAGTATGCCATGGTTAATGATACTGAAGGCCATCCAAAGCACTAATAGGAACAAAATGGGTGCGCTGTCCCTAGCCAGATCCACAACATTACAAAAATAGCAACCTATGTCATTTCAGATCTGCACCCAGGTCTAAAACTGATTTAAAAGAGTACTGTATAATGCTTTTCCTGTAGCATTCTGCAGCCAAACTCCCCTTACCAGATGGAAGCTGGCAACAGGGTACTGGTTGTTAAAAATATATGAAGTCAGGGGGCATAAAAATCCCCGAAGAGGATCTCCTTCAAGATGATAAAAATCACTGCCTTCTGGAATGAGATGTTCACTTTCCCCCGACCCAACTTCTCCTACATAGGAGCCAGGAAAGGCATGGTATAGCCAGTAGGTGCCAGAGGCAATTCTGGGCAATATTTTACCCATTTCTTTAAAGTTTACAGAGTCTACCAAGTAAAAGAAATCCCAGCACATCTGGTAAATCACTGTCCCAGTAATTGCATTGGATTCTACCTATGAGGAGTGAAAACTAGAGACGCTAACGATATCAGCAAAATTCTGTACAAAACAGTCACCGTAACCAGGAAGACCCACCTGCATTTTCTTCCCCAAAAGAGACCACCACCCTTTCAATGCACTAGTCCAGCAACCCATTGATGCAAAAAGGAAAAGAGATTGTGTATCAACAGAAATATTGTATGCACTTTCCACACAGCGATTTGTATTAATGGAAATATCTCATGCAATGTCCAACTTTTGTTTCCGCCCCCCCCACATCTGTTTGTATATTTGTGGCAGACAGCATGAACAATGAACTGCTATTATTATTCATTCTAGTTAGCCACAAACTGGTTATCTGAAATCCCATGGATCTGCTGTTGCAAACCATTATAGGAACAATTTGATTTTAAACGGGAATATCAATGGATGAAGATGGCACACAGCTTTTGCCCATGTAGACTACCTTTCCAGCCACCATACTGCAGCTGACAATTTTGTGGTAACAAGTTTAACAGCACTAGAAATGTTTAATGCACAAAAGTGCAGCAAAGCTAACACAAGGAGATCAACAATAATCCTACGGACCCATAAATGCCCTCATATTTTAGAATAAAAAGGCTCAGGGGCGTGGCCTGTGTCTATATCTGTGGTTTAAGAGCTCAATTTATGACTTTGATATAGTGAAAATAAGGATTTCCATAAAACCCTCTTTTTGTTGCATGGGCAAAAATGGAGCTGGGCAATTACACGGGTCTACAAGGAGAAAGCCTCGGAAATGAAAGTAGCTTAATTTTACCAGAATTGGGTCTCTAATCAAGGAAAATTAAGTCCTGAGTATTAATTGGCTCCAGTTTCCAAGATACATCTTCAGATCAAAATTGCATCAAAATAATTCAAAATTACAAGGGGGATGTGCGATTATGCTCCATAACTTTTCTGCAAAATGTGATATAGCAACGAGAATGGTGAAACACCAATCGTTATACATTTATGTTTTTATTGATATCAATAACATAACTTTCCATTCATTTATTGGTTTTTTCATGTAACATTTTCATGCTTTTTGCATGAAAAACTGACAAGCTCTAACATCAGATTAAACGACAAGGTTCCATATTTATTTGGTATCTAAACTGCGCTTTTTGGCTTTTCTCTTGTGAACTGCAGTAGGATCATCCCTGGGGAGATTCCAGCAATAATCAGCATGGACGGACTCCCTTTCCCTTGGTATCTTTTTCTCCATGCCTGCAATATCCTGGTGGAATCTCTCCCCATGCCTCACGGTTCAAAGCGAAATAGTCTAAATGCGAGTGTAAGAAGTGAATTTTCAGTGACATGTTTGCACCAAGTGCTTTATAGGACCTAAGCAAATTTTCCATGTGTTTTTCATAGTCATCTGCCTTCGTGTTCTCAAAGTGAAGATAAATTTATTACACTTCCATGTGGTACCATTTACATTGTTCTACCTGTACTTTGTCAAGAAGTTACGAGGCATCATAGGTTGCCTACAAGAGAGGGAGGTTAGACACCCCTTCCCTTGTAGGCAAATATACTCGCCTGTGTATAAATCTTTATTGTGAAATATCTTGAAAACTTTAGCCAACCAGCACCTTTATCACTGTTTTCTAATTCATCTAATAAAAAATATGTAAAATTAACACATTTTATCTCAGAAGTCGATAATTTCCCAAAATCTGTAGACCCGTGTTTTTACAGATAAATGGAAATGGATTAAGAGGAACCGTTTCCCAGGGATCACCACATACCAACTGTTTGGCATAGAGCAACTCAGAAATATCAGTAATAAATAATGAATTAAATATTTAAAAATTATATCTTATTATCGTGCTTTTAAAAAGTAAATGATGCAGAAATTAAAACTTTACAGAGCCCTACAAAAATCTATCAGGGGAAAATGTTCCAAAGTTTAGAATATATCATTTGATTTCCTCTGGGGAATTTTCTGAACTTAACCATGGCAATCTCTTGTCAACATGTTTCCTTAAAATGACTGCTTCAATTACGGCAAAGCACACTTCCTGAACTGAGATCATGGAACTGTAGTTCCATAATGACTATCCATGTGACAGTAACATATCTAATGTTCTTTGCATCACTGAAGATGAACAGATAATGCAAATAATTCATTCATTGTGTTATGAATAAATCAGAGAATTGCATAGAAGCAGGACTTTCCAATCTAGCCGAAGGTTTGGGCTAATAATAAATCTGCATAAATCTCTTAGGCTGCATCTAGTTTTGTTGCTGCTGTTGCTTGCTTGTTTCTGCCTTAAGACAAGAGGATCAAATTTAGTGCAGACAAAAAAAGGGAGGAAATCTTTGATTATTGCACTATAAACTACAGATAGTCCTCATCTTATGACCACAATTTTTTTATACAATTTTTTTTATTTTATTTCACATCTTTACATCACAAATATACCATTTCATTTTCTCAATAATAATACAATACCCCTATACATATTTTCTATTTCATTAAGACAATTGTTATTTTTTATATCATCGAGACTGCTTTTTTCCATCCCTTACTCCCTTTTTTTTATTTCCCACAAGCCTTCTCCCTCTTCTCCTCCCTCTACCCCTCTTACTTTCCTTCCCCTCCCTTCCGTCCTTCTCTACATCCCTTCCTCTCTCCTACTGCTCTCCTCTTCCCTCCTCTTCCCTTCTCTCCTATCCTCTTTTCCCCTCCCTAGCCTCCTCTCCTCTCCCTTACTTCTTTCATCCTCATCCTCATCCTCCTCTTTCTCTTTCTTTTCCTATTGTTGTGTTCTTTTATTCTAATAGATCTCGGGATGGTCTTCCAGCAGTCTCGATTCATTATGTATTTAACGCCTCTTTTCTTTTCTATTTCTTTCGCATTTTTCACTTATCAATATATTTCATTTCTAATGTATATTTGTCT